>WTSP01016258.1:0-22450 GCA_025331215.1 Actenoides lindsayi | reverse complement strand
GTTGGTCAGTTCAGGGTCCCCTGTCCTGTCCGCTCCTCCCTGCAGGTGCAGCCTTTCACTTTTCTGCACCCCCCAATGTGGTACAAGATCCAGCAGTGGCCTTGGTCTGCACACCAAGTAGTAACTCTAACCATGGGGTGTGATCACTGCTAGAAGCAGACACTGCCTGGGAAAACAGGCTGCTGACTTCAGACAGTGTAGTTAGTTAGAAGAACTGAGCTGAAAAGCAAAATCACTGAACAGAATGAGTTCTGTTCTCAAACCAGCACAGGATGGTCAGTTGACCAAACTAGGCATTTCCTCCCAGCTCTCACTGGCTTTGGACAGTTTACTTCTTAGGTGAGGTTGGAGGTTCTCAAGCACCTTCCTGTGTGTGCCTTTGTGTGGTTTTTGAGCCACCAGCACCAGGCAACAAAACCCCTGTCGGTTTCAGCCTGTCAGGTCCTTGGCTGCGCCTCGCTGCCGCCGTTTCTGGGAAACTTTATCTCCCCACTCCGGGGGGGGGGGAAGAAAAAGAATAGAAAAAATATATTCATATTCTTGTCCTACTGTCTAAACTGCTTGTTTACAGATCACTCCATCTGCAGTTAGCCTGGTCCTGTTCTCCTCAGAAAGCTTCTCAGGTAGTCAAGCACAAGATACCTAAATATGCTAAAAGCTGAGAAGTGCTTGGAAGATTAAAAAAGAGATAATCCCTTTTCTCATCATACAGAACACTATGGACTTGAAAGGTGTTGGCTTTTGTAACTCTTACACGCTCCTGTAGCAGTAGAGCTGTAATTGAAAGTCCAAGCATCCCTTTTATCCTGGATGTTCTAAAACAATACGCACATGTGTTTATAAAATTTAAAATGTCCAACAAAATATACTTCTGTGATATTAGCATAAAAATTTCACACTGGACTCGTCCTTAACAGCAGGTTAGTTCTTCGTAGAAAAAATATTGACAAAAAGAGCTACTTCTAAGCCTAAATAAATCTCCCTTTCATATAGACAGGGCAAATACATTTTTAAAGCATTCTTCAGGAGGTCAGGCTGGATTTTCAAATGTTTCAATACATTTGCAAATATTCTGTAAAATATTTTTTTACAATCATTAAAAAATGGTTTCAAAATGGTGCGGTTTTACCTGCTTGTTCACATTTTGAAATTACCTTAAATGTGAAGCTAAACTGATATGAATAAGAACTTAAATGTCATGAAAATTGTTGAATTATTTTGACTGCTCAAATTTGTAACGTAGGAAAATCACTGTCCAGCCCTAAGTGAAGCAAGGAAAGATCTACTTTTACATCGGTGTTTATTTTAAAATGATAACAAAGTAAAAGGAAACACTCATTGCAATCTATATCTACCCACAAAATTAGGTAAAAATGTCACCAGACTTCCTGTTCAGTAGCAGGTAGAGACAATTCATGAGCTCTGATGCAGTGGGGGCTTGGACTTCCAGGGGAGAGAGCCACTAATCAAGTTACATATGTATTGATGAAGATTTTGCTATAATTTTGCATGTAGTTGTAAGAGTTTGGCTACGAATTTTATTTAAGCTGATTATTGAACTATATCGACTTTTTGTACCTGCTGGACTTTCAACTAGTGTTAGTAAACACTGTTCTCAATTTTATTTGATACCATCTCTAGTTTCATATATGCAGGCATCCTTACCCTTAATGTCCTTATGATCCTGTCTTTAAATTCCTGTATTTTCTTTGGTGAAATAATAGGTGCATTAAGCGATCATTTAAATTACTCCCTCTAGTTAAGTCTGTATTTTTTTCAGTAGGGTTAGAAAAGCAGAGAATTTACTTTATTAAACACTTTTATGGTTTACTAGATTCCCTTTTGAGCTACATGTAACGATGATCTGCTTGGATAGTTTCTTGGTCCCAGGCACGTTGATGCAGCTGGCAGTGAAGAGGGAGCCAAATCCAGCTGTGGGATATTGCCAACTAGACTAGAAGCACCAGGAGGTATTTTGGTTCAAGTGATTACGTTTTCAGTCCAGCTATCATTCAACGTGTGGCTCGTGCTATCTATAGTCTCTTACTGAAATGCTCCCACTCCGTCGTTAGGACAACTATTGTAACCTGATTACCCTCTGTATTTATTACACGAGCACTTTGTAGAAGTGTACAAATAGGTGTGTTCTCTTCTTATGTAGTCACTGACATCTCCTTGGAGTGATGTAAGTTAGTATGTCTCTTTAAAAGGAGTGACCCTTGTATATACTTATGTCAGATGAGTAGCAGACAATTTCTTTGGAAGTCATTTTTATGTTGTGCTAAAAACTTTTTTTTTTTTTTTTTTGGACGTTGGGGTTATTCAGAGATCTCTGAACTTCCATCAGACTCACTATAGCACTTCAAAGATTATGTTTTAACATAACAGTTACGTAGGATTTATTTCTACAGAAAGCATATATGCTGAGCCATCTCAAGTGCAGGTTCTGTCAAAAGGAATCAGTTAAGGCTTTGGCTTCACTTTACTATATTCCAGCATTTCAGACTTCATGCAGGAAAAGGAAAATAGCCTTTCATTCTGGCTGTCAATTGTTTATCCTTCTCCTCCATATTTTACTGAAGCTTCCATGGTGTGTATACATTGTTTTGGGTAATACCAAGCAACTTTTTTTTCTAATTCTCAAACACTTCTGCTCCATCTACCTTGAAAAATGCCCTTATATAGGGTTACCAGACAAAAGACCTACTTGGCTAGTTTATTATCTAAGCTGTAACTACAGCAGTGCTCTGTAGCACAGTCACAGTATGGACAATAACCATTTTATAGTCATGTAGTAGGGAAAAGAGACTTGGGAGGGGAGATGGTCTGAAGGAGACATGCTAATGGCAAGTGACAGTAAAATGGTTACCTTCTGTGGAAATTTATTTGATTACTCATACTTGAAAGCCATTTGCCAATGGTAGCAAAACAAACTTGGAAGAGTGCTCTCTGATGTGCTGGGGAGCAGGGACAGCTCTTTTTCCAGTGCATGTAATGGGTTACAGCACGTATGCATGTATGCCCACTCGCAGGTCACAGAGAATCCTAGCCCTCTGTTACTCACTCTGTCTGGGATCCAAAGGGGTAGTTAAAATCTATTATTGCCCCCTTTCACATTCAGCCACTTTTTTCCCTTGCAGTGAGATTCAGCAGGTAAAGTGTGTAGAGTATTTTGAGGATTGAAATGCTATATACCTGGTCAACTGTTGAAAAGATAGACCTTGGCCTCAAACACAGTCATTGGTCTCAGAAAGCCACCAGTGCTTTATGCACAGTAAGCTCATTTACAAGTTGAATTGTCAAGTCCTGCTTTCAGTAGTGTCATTCTGGTCATCTTAAGCTCTGAGGATCTTCTCATGTGGATGGCTCCAATACCGAGTTTCACATGTCATCCATGTTTTTTTGTTGGTTTTTTTTTCTAGATTGTCTGGTGCTTTACCTGTTTGGGTTTTTTTCTGTTATCACAGGAACAATTTTTTCATGGAAAAATGAAAAGCCTTTCACCCCTGTGAAGTCAGTAGAAGAGGTAACCATTGAGAGGAGGAGCAGTTGAGGTCTTCAAAATAAAACCTAAGGCCCTTGAAATTTTAAGTATAATAAGTAACAATGCAGTTTGATTTTGAGAAGTCTTTGTAGAAACTTCTGGCTTTAAGGCATTTTGCCCATTAACTTGCAGAATCTTGTTAGTGAGTTTAAGCTCTCTATTATGATACTGGCAGAACCCTCCTCATTCTTTATGGGTTTCCTCAGGATAAGATACAGCCTTGGCCTTCTAGAAGCATTGTGTTTTGTTTCTGCCACACAAACACTGCTGTCTCAAAAATCCCCTTGGCATCGTGTCTGATCTATGAGAAACAAGTCTCCCAGAAAAAAAAATGTTAATTTGGGCTGATAAGCATCATATCAACACTTCCAATTCTGATTTAGTGGTCCAGGTCCCAGTCTGCTTAGACTGGAGGAAAGGTTCTCTCTTGCTGTTCTTGCCTGTGTCGAGGTACAAACCAAGAGACTTGTTCAGTGGTTGTGTGCTAGTTGGTGATCAGAAATAAAGCTAATGACCTGGGAAACTGAAGAGAAGCAAATGTAATCTGAGGGATTGCACTGTTCACATATGAGGATCCAGAGAGCTTTGGAAGATGCTTCACATTTCCAGGCATAAAGCAAGTTCTGTTGTAGGGCAGGAGAAAGGGATGAACATCCAATAACTTTTCAGATGGGAACTCGCCTGCTCTTGTCCCAATCAGTCTGAGCTGTGAGACTAAACTTGGAGAATGGGAGCCCTACAAAGCAATTTCTGTGCTTTCTAAGGTATGATTAGTAGCTCTTGAAGTTTCTTCAAGGAAGAACCCTTGAAACAAGTCTATTTCTTCCTTGATAAATTCATCTTCAAGGCATCAGAATATTACGACTTTAGTGGAACAGGTCAGTAAGCATTTGCTCTAAATTTATTTTTTAAAGAGGATGTGGTTTAGCATATTTTAACTACAAATCAAGAAATTCCAGTTATATTTCCCTGGAGGGCTTAGGGGAAAGCAAATACTATCACAAGTACCAAGTAGAAATGAAGGCAAAGGGAAAACAAAAAGCTGTAGCTTTCCAGGAAAGTAGGTGTACTGCAGTTGTATATTTGTGTCATTGCAGGTGCCATTTGTGCTTGGTTCTTCAAATATGACTAAAAGAACTAGATGGAAAATGGTTCCATTTTTTCTTGTTTTTACAAACCAGGTTTGAATTTCCCAATAATATTTCAGCTTATTAAAATACACCAACTTTTTTATTCCTGAAGGATGTCTGATGCTGTTAGAAAACAAAGGGATTTTCCATTTCAGAGTATACTGAGTTTCTTTGGTGTTACAGGCCCTTCTCTTTCAGTCATGCCCCGTACAGAAGCTGGGAATTGATAATGCAAGCGGGTCACTCACATTTCTGAGGAAGATTTATTAAACATTCTTCCCTTTCTTTCCCTATAAGCCGTACTTCTTTCTTCCTCTCTCCCAGAGTTTTCCATGAGTCTAACCATACATTTACAGGAATGTCTTAAAAAATGGAATTCTCATTCTTCCATATTCTTTTCAGATAAAATGTATCATGTTCTTGATTTTTACAGATAGTGTATTCTGAAGCATAATTTGCTTTTTTCCCCTCATTTTGGTGTATACTATTAATAGAGCACTAAACAATGGTTCATTAAAAATGCCAGGAATGTTCAACATAGAGTTCATCTACTGTTTCAGTAGTGGAGGAGAAAGTACTGCTTTCCTATAACGCTATCTTGGAGTTCATTTCACATTAGACACATCTGCTTTGGAAGGAAAAATACTTCACGAATACATGTAAAATATGGAGCGAGCCTTTGTACCTTCTGCAGTCCTAGCCACAGGCCATGGTGTGCTGTAAGAGATGGAGCTTTCTAAGTTCTTTCCATCCCTCTTTCCTTCTCCCCTTTTCTCTTGTTAGCCTTTGTGGGAGGACAGGGCCTTTGCTGTCCCACATGCTGGCAGGTTTTTTGTGACAGATAATTCAGCGGAGAGTGCTGTGCTGACAGCTACCCCTGAGAAATGGGCTCTGTCACCTTTAGGCTTTGCTCCAGCTTTGCTAGCCTCAGGCACTCATTTGGCTCTTGGCCTCAGTGCCATCTCTGGCTGTAGCAATACTGAATGGTTAGGGCTGGGAAGCACAGCGCTGAAAAACAGTAAAAGCATCCTATAGTTATATAAGGATCCATCACTAACTTGGTTGGAGATGTAGTTTCCTCTTAAATGACTCTTCATTAGCTCTTAATATGTTGCTTCAAGCTTCATGTGTCCTTCTTGATATTGCATATACTAGAAGTGTCTGCTTGCAGTAGAGGAGCTTACTTATGTGAAGAGTCTTGTGAAGCTCAGCCAGTGTTCCCAGTAAGACTCCTGTGAACAGGACAATCCCTGTTCCACGTGGTCAGGTGTACAAGACGCTGCTGCTCATGGCACCACTGACCTTTTCTTTAGAGTGGTAATCCACAGTTTTAGTTCAAGTGAAAAAATGGCTCTGTGTGTCGAAGTTTGCCCTACACAGGAAATGTCCCTGGTGGTTGTTAAGGAGAGAGAACTTCCTGTAAGTTCTTCCCAAAAATTGCAAGGTGAGTCAGCCAGTGGTGTGAATTTTGAAGGTTGTAGCAAGATAAAGGCAGGTGAAAGGGAATGACTTGATTCCAGAAATTCCACCTTTGATTACATTGTGTGAATGTAGAATATGAATGTTGCATTGGGGAAGCTAAGATTATTTCCATCATTTGTAACAACAAACAAGCTAATTCAATTAGATGAGGGTGTTTTCAGATCTCAGGTTTGTTATAATGCGTTTTCTGTATGTATGGAGTCTCTTTTTCTCAATTAGAACTGGTAAGATAAAGGGTTATGAAATAGAAAAAGCATACTGCATTAAACAGAATCATCAGATCACAATTGTGATTATGGAAAGTGCTGTAAAAACCATTAGTGATAAACACTGTGGCCTGGGAGGTTTGTAATCAAAGTAAAAGGATAACAACTGAGAGCAGCGTTATGCCTCTTTTTGCAAATGTGAACCTGAAGCACAGAGCGAGGTGATACCGTTCCTGATGGGGCACAGTAGGCAGGAGGTAGGGCCAGGAGGGGATACCAAATTCTCCAGAGTCCTGGTCCACTGTATTCACTTGACTTAGTTGTGTATTGTGCTTTACATGATGTTCAAAGTTAATTTAAACAAATTTAACATAGCTCACCTGTAATGAAAGCTGAGGTACTCTAAGGTGAAAAACAGACATAACCATGGCTCAGGTTTTTCTACATATTCCCATAGTCTTTTATGATAAAATTTCTATTGCTTTTTTAACCTCTGAAGCTTTGAATATTCCGTTCCTGAACCAGAGTTCCTGCCTCACTTCGATCTCTTTGCAACTTCCTTAACTGTCTTAAATCATTGTGTAACCTTTTCTGCTTCTTTGTTCAGCCATCTGAAGGATTCGAAGCTCTTTGCTTTTGACCTCAGGGAATTCAGGACACGGAGTGTAATTTAGGTTTATTGTGAAGAAAAGTCTTTACATTAAAGGAAGTGATTTAGTGCTAATTGTTTAACTGAACTTCTCAATTACTGCATTAACAAGATTAAAATATGTCCTAGACATGTAGAAGGTTTAATGGTTGTTCATGTTGTTGGCTAAAGTTTGCCTCAATCCAAAACTCCCTTTTTCCATCTCAGCTATATTTATCCATTATCTGAATTTGTTGTCTGATGAGAGGAAAACTGCTCTGAGGAAACCAGGATGATGCAGAGCAGCTCTTCTTCATTATCTGTATTTTCCCTTCAGCCTAAGTGTCCAACTATGCCATTTTCCTACTCCTCTGATCTGGCTATTTGAACAGGGTGTGTCATTTTGGAAGGCAGAGCTCTGTTCTTTTTTCTGTATTTACATTTTTTATAGAATTAGCTCATTGACTTGCAAATTCTGGACTAGTTTATGTAGAAATATTTTATTACTTGAGCAAAGAGAAAATGCACTGTAAGTCTTGAGTGTCAAAAAGCCCTGACCCCAGTCCAGGGTCCCACTGTTACCTACAGTGCCCATCTTCCCTCTAACTGTAGAAATTCAGAACAGGCTTCATCAGCCCTTCCCCAGCCCCAGCCAGGCACCGTCTCAGCATCAGACAACAATATATATCTGGCAGGTGGTGATGATGCCAATAGTTCCTAGCTGTTTGGCTCAGAACTGGGAAACCCCTGTGCTGTGCAAATGGCTTCATGAAAGCATATGTGCTCTCTGGCGTAAAATGCCTTACGATTTTGGTTAAAATTTCTAATGAATTAGATGGTTGTCTTTTTCCACCAGAAAAGACCATTGTGTTGAAGTCAGAAGAGTCAGTTTTGACAGATCTTTTTCAGCTTAAGAAAAAAAGATAGAATTCTCAAAGTGTTCTAAACACTCTACTTAAGCTTTTGAATTTTGCTCATGATGGTGTTTAAACTATTTTCAGTTTGGAGAGTTAATTAACTTACATTTAAGAAAAAAACAAAACAACGTAACAAAACCAAAAACAAGGCCAAAACCCTGAAACACTATACATAAATAACCTCTTTTTCTGACCTGCAACATTTTTTTTTCCATATTCCGTTTACGGCTTCTATCCACATTTCACTTCTTTGTTCCAGTTTAATAACACAAACTCCTAATATAAGGTGACAATGAGCAGGAAGGCTGAAGAAATAGGGCTGAAATGAAACCGTAGAGACAACCAGCTGTTTCTTTCTTCCACAGAAAGGCTATGGGCAAGGAGACTTATATACAGTGTATTTTTTATATATATTAGGTTATATGTGCATCATATCCTATCTGATTTTCTCTAGGTTTTGTTGCTTAAGATTTTTCAGAGCAGCAACATCCCAAAACAGCTACTGAATGGAATCAGTGTGCCAAATAGCTAGTATTAAAGAAATCAGAAACCTGGACTTCCAAGCTGGCATGACTGCAAAACAACACAGTGTGAGAACAGGCCTCTCAAGACAGGAGGAAAGGTGGGGAGCGTAGACAGGGAAACAAGAGCTTGAGATGCTGGAAGGTGCAGCGTTTCAGTGCCCCAGGCTGGCTAGCAGCAGGAGGTGCTGGCAGGGAGGAGGAGGGCTCTTACCACGGCTCAGCTTGTGGCAATGGCTATAAAGCAATGAAAAAAGTTCCGGATGCAGGCTTTGGCCAAGTGCTAGGGTAAAAGGCAAGCTCTTTAGCTGAGTTATATTTAAAAAGAAAGGGTGCAGGGGGAAAACCTTTGAATTGGACATGGCGAGCTAGTTAGAAGTAACCAGAGGAAGCTGAGAGCGGTTCATGCCAAGCATCGCATAGGTCCCTGACTACAAAATAAATTCAGCTGAGAAATAAACTGTGAAGGGAAGGGGAAGAAGCCTCATCATTTCAAATGCTGTAACAGGAGTAGACAAAGCACTCAAAATGCACTGCAGGGAACAGTCTTATTTTGGCAGGGAGCAAGACTTGGATGACCTCACAGCTTTCCCTTTCCATTAGAATCACAAAATCTGAAGTCCTCAGAGCAGCAGCACAGCCAGCTTGGAAGATTTGCCCACTTGTGACACTGGGACACTGGTTAGTGCCACTCTGCACGCTCCAGCCCCTGCAGATTCCCAACGCAATTGTTAACAGCTCTGCTGACAAACTCTCTGAGTAGTGTGAAATACTGGCAGGCTGTGGGATGCGTTTTGGAGAGTTTTCATCACCAAATGGGCCAGACCTAAAAAGCAGCATAAACAAAATTTTCAGTTTCACATAAGATAGTTGGGCTGAAAGACATTGTTACGTATTTCCATATCCCCTTCGCTGCACGATGGGTACAGTGCCCAGGTAGTTATAGCTTGCCAGTTCTCATTCTAAAGTCAGATTTCAGTTCTACTTTTCTGTACTAAGTGTTTGATTCAAAGGAGATGAAATCTGCCCAGTGTATTAAAATGGAGCAACAAAAGGAGTTTAGCACATGCTGATGTTGTAGTTACATTCCCTGTTAAATCCCAGTATCCAGACTTTGAAATATAGGCAGCTTTCTCAACTGTGCAACTCCAGTTAGAGATTTTTTTGAGAAAAAAGACCAATTCCTAGGAACCAGTGAAGAAAAAAAGAAAGTAAAAATGATACTTTCCTATACTATGCCATGTAATCACTACAGATTCATTGCGTGGAATCATTGCTTATAGCTTTGTGACAGTGCAACGATTCTTAAGCAGCTTCTGCGTCTCCCCTCCAGCAAGACATTTTGGTGGGAGAGAAGCTGTATCTGCCCTACATTGGGTCACTCATTTATGTTTTCCCACTCAGCTTGCCTGCAAACCACCAGAAGGTGCAAAAGTGGCTTTCATGCCCACGGGCAGCACTTTTCTCCCATCCACTTGATTTTCAGGCTCCTTGCCCGGGCTGGCTCTGCTGCCGTGTTCTCCACTGCCATTCCCAGCAAGACTGGAAGGGAGCAGAAGGCAGCGGGACAGCTCTGCCCACACTTTGTAGGAGATTCTTCAGCAGAGAATGGCTGGTGCACAGCAAAGAAACATGACTTGCCCTTTCCAGGCCTCTGCTGTCTGGGAGCAACTTAGGATTATTTGTGAATTTGGAGGAAGTTCACAATCATTGTCTTAAGCAGACGGTAAGGAGCAGTCTACTTCTTTGCCTACACCACCTGGGTAATTCACAGGCAGTGTTTCTCAGGGGTCTGATGTGCACGGTGCTCTGCCTTTTCACCCTGCTGCCAGAGCAGCCTTGCTGCTGACACTGCTCACTCAGGGAGAAGGGAAGAAGTGCTCAATCGTCACTGCTGTCTATGTTTGCCTGTGGAAAAAATTGAAATCTCTCAAGGAAAAGTAGGAGAGATTGAAATATTTTATGCTGAGGCACAGTAAAACTAATTTTAAAAATTATTGCCTAATGCCCATAATTTATTCACAGTACTAGTCCCAGTAGAGTTAGTAAGACTATTACACACTTGAAGTATGCACATAGGAGTCAGTAACATCAGAATCTAATGTTTTACTTCTATTTTTCTGGAATCTCTTTGTGGCAAAATATCTTTTTATTATTTCAGAGTTGTTAAAGGTTTAACAGCGTGTTCCCAAATGGATTGTGAGCTTAGCAGAAACTTTATAAAAAGGAGGTTTTGAACACTAACAGAGCCCTCACAGAAGACCTCCAAGAAATGCTATTTCTATGTTTAGTGCACTGCCTGTAGGGATGTGAGGTGGAAAGCACAGAGTGGGAGAGGTTTAACAGAACTGAGAAATTGCACATTCCGGATAGTCTTGTGCTAAAAACTCAGCTGAGGTTAAACGAACTGGGTGGAGAAGGGCAGAGCATGCCATGCCAGTGGTAATAAGAGCAAGGTGGGAAGCACAGATGCTGAAAGAAAGGAAATAAGGTACGGTCAGATTGGTGAACATTGATTGATTTCCAGTAGTCACTTAATTGACTGTCAAAGGTATAGTTCTATTACATGTGATTTCTGCTAGGCCTGGAGTTCAGCAACACTTCACTGAGGAATGTCTTAATAGTGGGAAGGGAGCAAAGGCCAGCAGTATCTCTGGGCAGCTGGGTAGCTCCGACATGCGCTTTTCCTGCCCCAGAGGTTTTTTGCTACTGTTGCACAAATCAAGTTCTTTTCAAACCAATCTTAAATTCAAATAAATTACTTCATGACCTTTGTTACGCCATCACTCTTAGCAATGCTTATGGCTGAGGTTTTTTCAATTGTCTCTTTTTAAAGATTTTCTCTATTTGGCAACCGCTGGTAAATTGCAAATAAGTTATCTCTGTCTGTTAAAGGAGATACCAAGTGGTGGGGATGATGACTAGCACTTCTTAGAACAGCTACCTGTCTGCGAATACCTATCTAAAGTTTGGCTATGTCAGCTATTTGGAGGAACTCAGTTAAAGGCAATTTCTATTTCTACAGAAGAAAGATATAGATATAGATGATAGATATAGACATAGAGGCAGAAATACAGACATTGTTGTTAACTGGATTTTTTGCAATATTTGATTTTTTTTTTTCCGTATGCTCAGAACTACTCTTCAAGCCTTTGCTGCATACTGCTAAGTATGGATGATTTGGCATGCCATTTGAACAGTAGCACAAGTGTGGCTTACGTAGATAGACACTCTGTAGCCCCGAGTGGCCGCTGTGTAGCGAGGCTCCTGTGGCCTGGTTTCCGCTGCCCTGTATCTGAGTCCCTGCAGAAAAGATGGATGTGGTAGCTTCGCTGCTTTGCTGGGAAGGCAGTGGTGGTGTGAAGCCCAGGCAGGGTGTGAAGCCTGCTGCTCTTCAGCTGGTGGGAAGCTCCACGGCAAATGTTGTAGTAAACATGGGCGTTCCTGCACACCCATAGCACAGCAGAGGTTTGAGAGAGCAGCGCAGTGTAAAAACAGTGTAACATCAAAGGTAACACATAGCAGTGGTAATTAGTGTTTCCAGCTCTCTGTAGGAGTTTTTTGACAGTTGGACAAATGCTGGCAGCTGGTTCCTGTTACACACCTTGCAGGATTGTTGGTCAGAGTGCAGCTGCCTAACAATGCCTGCTCCGAGCAGAGCCCCTCATAGGGCACTTTACATCCTTTTACCTTCAAAGAGACTTGGAAAAGCAGTCTGAATTTGCTGGGTTTTGGGGTTGCATCTCTTGCTCTTAGTGCAAGACACCATTCATGCTGATGTGCAATGCCTCAGGGCTTAGCCCTGCCTTGTCCATCAAGGTGGAGAGACTTCCCACAATTGCAGATGAAACACTATTCACTGTTCCTCCCTTGACCTCAACAGTCACCTTTATAGAAGACTTTTGGAACAAAAAAAAATAATTATCCTTTTCAATCTCCTTTACATTTAGTGGCTGAAGCTGCCAAAGCTTTGTCTCCAAAGGGAGACCTCCAGATAGGTCCTCTAGCTGAGGTCTCTCTGTGGCTCAGCCTTCCTTTTCCAAACTGAGCCCTGTTGTCCTCTGTCTATAAAAAGTCCTCAGAACAGTCCAAAAGAGGTCTATCATGACTGTTCCTAACAGAATGCAGTTTTATGATCAATTTAACTGGATCCAGTTCTCCACCCATCTACACCGAGTTACGTCTTACTCTCTTCTGACGGTTCATCTTTACTTTTTATGGGGTTGGTTTTTAGGCATCCTCTGTGGCTTGTTTGGGGTTTTTTTCTAATCACAGAGCTGAGGGGAGGAAAGAGGTAAGAATGACTCCTCCGAGAGAAGTCCAGATTTAGATTGGTTAAGTGGATTATGAAGAAAGTTCTGGAGTTGGAAGCTTAAGGTTTTCATGGGTTGTTGGAACTTTTTCAGTTGTCTCACTTAGGATGCAGGAATGCCTAGAGGTTACCAAATTTTCTTCACTACTGGATGAGATCAAGAGCTATTTAAGGACTTGAAAGTCTCTTTCATTCTAACCTGCTGAGTACTTTTCTAAGGTTAAATGAGGAATTTCCTTCCAGACCATCAGACCACTGAAGGAGAGCTGTCATTTCCGTTCCTTTAGCGGGAAAATCAGTTATCGAAGAAAGGAATGGAGAGGACCAGAAAGCCACAATCAGAAAGGGTCTGACCTCGCCAGTAATAACATTTTTCAGTAATTTTCTTTTTTTTTAATATTAAAATGTTTATCGACCACCATCCATTGAAAATAACTAAAAGATTGCAAATGCAGATTTGAAGCTGAGGCCAGGTTGTGAGTTGTTTCGACATGACTTTAATTTTACTGTTAGGTACTCCTGGAATGTGGTTGCTCACTCAACTCACATGCTTTTCTGTCTGTGCCCTGGCATTTATGATGTTCTCATGGGAAATCAATATTTTAGATCCCTCTTGTTCAGAATAAACTTGTGCACGGAATTCCATTTACAGAAGTCTATCAAAAGCAAACAAAAAGGCATCAGCTACGTTTGAAGAATTTAATTTGAAGAAAATGCTCACACACATCTTTTTTTCATTATCAGCCTAAGTCTCGACTGAGATTAAATATTGGGGCCAATTATGTTCTACAGGATATAATCTTCATTTGTTCCAAAAATAACATTAACGTCTGCAACCATTAACCAGTCCTTTTAGAAATAAATGTTAATGAAAAGCAAATAAACGCAACTGGTTATTATGCATATCATTTTTACATGTATTTTACAGAGTTCGTTTAGTTGAAAGAGGATCTCCACATAGTTTGCCCCTCATGGAGTCAGGAAAAGTAAGTACTGAAAGATTTAAATGTACCTTCTGTGACAAGTATTTTCAGTAATTTTCCGTTTCATTTTTACATGACTGTGGTGTTGGAGGTTTTAGCAGCTCTGCAGACTGAAGACCTTTTTTCACTGTCAGGGGTACAGCACGATGGCGGTATCTGACGCACTGCTGCTCTCTCAGAAGCTGTACCTTCCTCTTTCATGCAGAAAGCATTTCCTTCTTTTATGCAAAAAGAAGGTATTTCATCCTCCTCGTCTCACCCTTGAACCTGCCAACAGATGTGCCACTAGCAAAGGCAGTTTTATCGCAGCAGACCCACCTCCGCTGAGAACTGCTCTGAGGTGGCTGATGCTGTACCCACAGGCTGCTGAGCACCTGCGGAGGGACTGTCCCTGCTGGGTGGCATCTCTGTGGGGACAGGGTAAGGACACAGGACCAGCACACGGAGATAAGGAAGCTGCTCTCAACTCTGGCACTGCCTGCAGTGTCTGACCATGTGCCTGTGACCAAGGCCTACTGCTACGGGTGCTCTGCATTTGGGAGGAAGAAGTGCCATGGCTGCTGCACCAAGTCACTCACTGCCCTTGACGCTGCAGATGCTCATCTAAAGCCTTCTAACCATAGCTTTGCAAACATACATGGTCAGAGGATGCTCCTTTTTCTATTTCAGGGTTTAATACCTGCCTATCTCAGTAGGGATTGAATTGCCCATTCCATGAGGTCACTGACAGGGCCTCATTCTGGGGAGATTGCGTGGTGCCTATGGCTTGCTTTTTGTTTCAGGCCAAAGTTTCATGTGGCTTGTGTGGTTGGTTTCTAGCACGTGCTTTCAGAGAGACTTGAGCCATTTGGTAGGATTTTTGGTCTGTAGGTGAACATTTGATTTCTTGTCTGAGGAGTTTTTAAGGATGGAATGGTTTTCACAAAGAGGTTTTGTAGCATTTTCTACATATCCCCAAAGTCATTACATCTATGAGCTATCTTAATTTTTTTATATTACGTCTACTTTAACTGTTTAAGGATTTCTTCGAGTTTCTAGTGAAGGTTTTTTGGGGACAAGGAGTCAGAATATGATTGCATCAGCCAGTATCTGCTTTCATACTGCCTCATGTTTTCTTTCAATAGATCCTCCCAGGAGTACGTATCATTATTGCTAATCCAGAAACAAAGGGACCCTTAGGAGATTCTCATCTTGGTGAGGTGAGTCATGAAAACTCAACCTCTGAACTAAATTGCAGAGATAAAAGTTAGCATCATCGTGAATGCCAGTGGTTTCTTATAATTTGTCTTATCAAATGCCCAGTTAAGAAAAATGTGAATTCTACAGGTCTTTATAGCGTATGAAGTGCGTGGCATGGTATTTGTGTCATTATTAATGTTGTTATAAACACACATGATAAATACTAGTAATAGCTCAAGATTGTTAAAAAATGGAAAAAAAATCTGCTTTCTCTAACTTCTCTACTTGGTGCTTCACTACTTCTAATGGAACTTACATGAAAAAATAAGTTTATTGATTACTCTAATTTCAGCTAGATGGTTTACTAGTGGTATTCTCTTTATAATCATTGTGCTTCAATGTACTGAAGTACCCTTATTAGCTGAGTCGAGCAAGGCTGTATGTTTTTCCAATTTATTTTATGTTTCTAGAGAGAGAAAACGTGTTATTTTCAATAAGCAATTAAAGAGCTAAGGAAGAGTTTGCTTATTCATAATTAAAACTCCAATCTAGTTTGTGAGATTCATCTGTAAGATTTCATTTACTATGAAATCGTAAAAATTTCCACATTGCCTTGAGTTAGATGAAATAAATCCTTCTCCATAGGTGAAGGTCCCTGGCCTCACCCTTTAGAATAAATCGTCTGCCTGGTGTTCCTGGAGGGTGCCCTGCTGGAGTAACGGCGCAGGAGCAGGGGGTGATGGGTCTGTAGGCTGGCAGTGGCCATAGCCAAGCAGAGTTCAGAGCCGGCTGAGCCGTGACAGGAGGCCGCGTGGAGTTTTGGCTGACGAGGGCCCAGAGGGCTGCAAGGCAGGTGTCCCTGCGGCCATCAGGCCCCCAGGCACAGCTCAGATCCACCCTCCAACTCCAGTGAGGTTCGACTGGGCTCCCCGGGCCTAAAACTGGGTCACTTACACATTCAGGAACGGTGTTTGCATGCATTATAGTATTATCTGGCTATTACTAAAAATAATTGCATCGAGAACTTTCAATAATGCTTCATTCTGGAAAGCTACTTTAATAACAGTATAATTGCTTTTAACTTAGATATGGGTTCACAGCACTCACAATGCCAGTGGGTATTTTACCATCTATGGAGATGAATCCTTGCAATCAGATCATTTTAATTCAAGACTCAGCTTTGGAGACACACAGACTATTTGGGCTCGAACTGGCTATCTGGGGTTCCTGAGAAGAACAGAGCTGACGGATGCAAACGGAGGTAAGAGGTTTCTCTAGGTCTATGCATGCAATTTGGATTATTTTGAGTCTGACACCGTGTCTCTTGGCCTGCGCTACCTGATGCGTTCAGTCAGTGAAACTGTGGAACTAAAAAAAAGCCTTAGTTAGCAGAATCAGAAAATAAAGCACGAGGGCAAGATTGCCCCACTGAAAATTGCTTTTCCTTTGGTGTATGTCAGGCGTTATAAATCCTCTCCACCAGTGACTTTTTGTGCTGCTTGTGTGCCAAGTGCCTCAACTTGAAAAATATGAAAAGCAAGTCGAATTCCCAGCGTTTGCTCTCGCCGCGTGACCGGCAGGAAAAGCCTCGTCGTGAGCCTGAGCCCTCTCGCTCTTCTGATGACTGCTTTCTTTGATAATTCCTCTGTTATCACCTTATTTCCAGAAGCTGTCCATTTCTCTGATTTCCCTGTCTTTAAACCCACGGGGACATTTGCTGAAATGGAATCCAGCTGCGGGGTGCTTGGGTTTCTGTCGGGAAGGCGGAGGATTTCCTTGCGTGCTCTCGTGGCATCCCCGCGCTGGTGCTCACACATAAGCAGTCCAGCGCTGCCAGGCACGCTGTCTTTGCTCAGGAGAACGCAGCTTGCCGCTGATCACTGCAGAGTGCGGTGCCACGAGCAGGGGCTGGCTGAGCTGTGGTGGAGGCTGCTGGCAAAGCAGGCATTGTGGCAGTGCCGGGGGCACCTCCAGCAGTGACCGCCGGGCCCCGCTGCCGCTGCGATTGGAATGGCCGCTCTTCAGCCAGAGAGTGAATTCATCAAGTCTGAAAGCATTTTAGTAATCACTGTGGATTACGACTGCTGCCCGTGTCCTTATCTTAGCATCTTCCCAAAGAGATTTACTCTCAGTTGCACAGGCTTTTTTTCATTCCGTAATGATAGCCCAGCCTTGAGAAAATTTGGGGTTCTCTGAGGATATTGCAACTTAAGCATCCAAATGGTTTAAATCTTCTCCTGGCAAAGACTTGCTAAGTCTCCGTTCTCCTCCCGCTTTCAGCTCTCCGTGCAGCAAGTGCTCTGCCCTACGTTACTGGTAGAGGTTATATTGCTGGTACATTACCAGCATGCAGATATATAAATTAATGTAAAAGGGGACAGTTATCTGCTTTTAACTCTATTAGCAAATATTATTTCTTTATGGATAATAGGCCGTCGTTTATTATCAGCCTAATATAATTTTAAAGTGTCATTTCATCCTCATTTATTTCTTTAGTCAGTAAAAATTCGTACTGTAAGAACATTGCACTCCAGAGCTTGCATTTGTCCCAGTGACCCATTTGCTGTCCGGCTCATCCCATGTACTTGTAGTTTATTGCTAAACACCTTTGTAATACACTTTAAGCATCAGCTTTGAGCATCTCAAAGCTACTGGAAGAACATCATCCGTATTGTTAGGCTCAAATCCGTCATTTCTCTTTTAAAAGAAAGAGAAAAATCCATCTATTAGGGCACCTGTTCTGCTTCCAGCTGCGAGAAAAACAGGCATGCATGCCACTGTCTTTGGATGAAGACTTCTACCTTTCTCTCCTTCAAATGGGAATAGTGTTTCTGCCTTCCTTTCTTCTGCTTCCTGCTCTGCTTTGCACTTCAGTGATGGAAAATTCTCATTAGTTCAGAAATCAGGTTGGGGTTTCAGAAATTCGAGATAACTTATAAATGTTATACTTACTTATTAATATGAACATTTTTGTAATTTAATGTACTGAAGAACAGAATCCTTTTTTTTTTTCTTCCCTTACACTCAGAACGCCACGATGCACTTTATGTTGTGGGTGCATTAGACGAAGCCATGGAGTTACGAGGGATGAGATACCATCCAATCGATATTGAAACTTCTGTAATTAGAGCACACAAGAGCATCACGGAATGGTAAGGATTATATAAC
This sequence comes from Actenoides lindsayi, assembly GCA_025331215.1. Lineage (NCBI taxonomy): Eukaryota > Metazoa > Chordata > Aves > Coraciiformes > Alcedinidae > Actenoides > Actenoides lindsayi. The sequence continues at coordinate 4,380 of WTSP01016258.1, read as the reverse complement.
ACCGGGGCCCTTTATATAAAGCTGAAATATCTATACCTTCTGGGCTTTTTCTTTGACATTGCAATTGATCCAGGAAATGGCCTGTCAGGATGGTTGCAGGATTTATAACCCAGCTGCAAATATGTCCTTAGGATGATTTTTTTTCACCAACAGATTTAATCAGAAGGAAGTATTTTCTGCTAAGATCATCTGATGTGTTTCTTTTTTTGTGTGGTTTTAAGTACAAGTGAAGGATTAAATTTTTAATTTGAGGGAGCCAAGCAGCTCTTGGGTAGGTCAGTAGCTGTTCCTTGGAGTTTGAGATTTACATTCTAACCAGGAAAAGCAAAATGGTCTGAATTCAGAATTTAGGCGTGTTGTTATTAGAAGGAGCAAGCAAACAAACATTTCAAGTAAATGAACACACTAAACTTTATTAGTTGACTACACTGTTACTTTTGAATTGGTTATTAATAAATCAAGCAGTGATCAAATCAAGGTCACAATGGCAATTGAAGCAGTAAATCAATGAGTTAATAAAGATGTTGTCTTAATCAATGTATCACATCATCAAATGCACACAGCAGGTAATTATTTCTTGAGCTGACATGGAAACAAATTGTTTTTCATTATTCTTGCATCAGAAAAGTGAGTCCGGTAGTTGTTTTGTTTTGATATAAACTCAGCTCAGCAATTCTCCTTTCAACCAAAACAAACCTGTCGCAACAGCCAGAGCAATTTAGCGAGTGTAAGACATGATTCTTCATTTTTCTTTCCAATCCTGAGTGCAAAAGTGTGGCTTGGAGCAGCAAAAAATAAAGCACAGCGACTGGACTGGTTTCTTTAGTCAAACCACCTTGCTTTTTTCTTAAATATGTGTTAAAATGAAGTCAGTTAATTGCTTGGTTGACAGTAACTGAAGGTTTGCCTTATTGCCTCCTCCCTCTAGGAGGGACCTGGCATCCTCGCTGCTGGTACAGCCCTGTGCCATTACAGGGCTGTCCTCCTGCAGACCCATCTGAACACTTGTAAGGGTGCTGTGAAATTCTCCTTGGAAACCTGTCAGATGAGTGTCAGCAGTGGGTGAAAAGTTTTCAGATCAAGGTATTTGGGGACAGCTCTATTATAAGCTGGCCACAGATTCATAAATCAGTATGTTCAGTTTATCGTAGATTTGTGTGTTCTCAAAGTGTGAGCTCCTGGGCAGTGAATGAAGCAGCCGTATCACAGTGCAGAAATGATCTTCATGGGTTTCAGTGGCCAAAAAAGCTTAAATTATGTTCCTTTTTTCAAGACCACTGCAAGCTCTTTGAGGATCATTTTCCTTCCATTATCATAAAAATCCTGATGGGATGGTAGAAACTAAAAAAAGGTTGGGGTAAACTGGAATGACTAAAGAAAAAGGCCACCGAATTTCTGCAAGAAGGTAGAAATATGTGCAAATAATTCTTGGTGCCTTAACTCTTCCCAGTAGTTGGGTAATAATGTACAAGGCACATGAATGAGACTTCAGAAAGTGGACACACAGTAGTTCAGAGTGACAACTGGTTTGCTCCCAGTTCCAAACCTCTTCCTAAACCAGTGCTCTGCTTAATAGCTCTCTCAAGCCACCGTCAGGGAGCTTTCATTTACAGTCCTAGTCTTGACTGTCCTTGACTTTTCTCACTTCTCTTTCAGCTTCCATTACAGATCCTCCTCTTGTCTTTCTGAAACACACCTTGACAACATAATAGCCAGTTAAATCTTCCTTTTTTATATACTTTGTATGTGCCTTTCTTTGGATGGGGTCATGAGCCTCTGTTCTTGTGGCCACTGTTGTTTCAGTTAAAATGTCTTGTTAAAGATTTAACTACATCAATATCTACTGCAAACAAAAGGTACTGGCTGTGTCCAGTAGATAGATTGTAAAAATAGCCTCAGCTTCCAAGAAACACACACTCATTCTGTAACATTTAACACAACTGAGGAAAGCAGTGACTTGTTGACTGACATGAGATCCTGCTGTGCAACTTCTGTCATTGGAGATCAGATAGAGAAGGTCATTTAAAATTATTCTTGTCTCTTAGAGACCTTGGGCTTTCTAATCTGGAGAGGAGAAGACTGAGGGGATCTAATTAATGTCTATAAATACATAAGGGCTGGGCATCAAGAAGGCAGGGACAACCTCATTTCACTTGTACAGTCTGACAGGACGAGGGGCAATGGATTCAAGCTCGAGTACAGGAAGTTCCACCTCAACATGAGGAAGAACTTCTTTACTGTAAGGGTCACAGAGCATTGGAACAGACTCCTCGGAGAGGTTGTGGAGTCTCCTTCTCTGGGAGACTTTCCAGCCCTGTCTGGATGCATTTCTGAGCGATCTGCTCTAGTTCTGTCCTGCTCTGGCAAGGGGGTTGGACTTGATGATCTCTGGAGGTCCCTTCCAACCCCCAACAGTCTGTGAAACTCTGAACAGACCGTGGCATCAGCAATATAACCTCCTTGGCTTCATGCCGAGGGCTTCTCGCAGCCTCTCCCCACGTTGTCTGCCATCATTCATTGTCCGTGGCTGAGAGTCCTGCTCCTGAGGGGTGCCCAGCACCCTGCCCTGTCACCCAGCTAACACTGGGACCATAGTTTGGACAACTGCTGGCTCTATCCACAGCTCCCTGCAGCTCTCCCCCTCCAAAAACTTCACTGCCAAAAAACCTGCAGCATTTAAGCCACGGATGGATGGGAACAATCTTTTTGTTCGTGCTCCCCCGTCTGCACGGCCAAGCTCTTGGCTTTTGTCTCTCTGTTCACCCTGCAAACAACCCCTCTCTTATTTTGCTGGGTTTTCCTCAAAAGCTCTTACTGATTTCTTCTCGCCACCTTATCGGTGTCTGCGCGGGGCGCCTTGGCGCTGGGCTGACGCAGCTTCAGCAGAATAGTTGTCCGGCCACTAAAGGAGGAGGAATTGCAGCCCAGGCTTTCAGGAGGAGAAAATGACGTGCTATCAGACCACAACCATCCACCTCGCTTACCCTTCAACCTCTGGGTGTGAAGCTCAGGAAGGAGAGGGGCTGGAATTTTTTGCCTGCTCTGTTCAGCCCCCGGAGATGCGATGCCACGTAGAAAAGCCCACCAGGCAGTGTGGCAGGGAGCTGTGGTGGGGGGATTTGGGGTTAGGGATGGTAAAACCAGGTATTTTTTATTTTGTTTTTTACTTAAGCTATAAAATCTTGGGTTTTTTTTTCCAGATTAAATTAAAAAAAGATAATATTAATTGGGAAAGGCGACCAGATTTTCTAAGGCAAATGAGCCTGTTTCTGCTCGTTTGGCAATGCAAAATTGGAAGAAATCTGATAAAACCAGTACTTGAGAGGCTTTCCCCAGTAGACAGCGGGCCCATCTCTCAGCGTGCTGCCCTGAAAGCTCTTTAACAGAGAAAAGGAGGTTACTCCCCCCACGCTGCGCTGGGCATTCCTCGGGGCAGGGCTCCCGGCCTGATTGGCACCCTGGAAGATGAGGTGAGAGCCCGTTGCTGTGGCTGGATCACAGCTATCCCCCCTCCCATGAGATTTTCCATGTCCAGCAAGTCCTGACCAGGCGGCTTTTTGCCATGGAGTTTTTCTGTGTCATTATTATTGTTGTTATTATTATTGTTTTTAAGATCCAGGCTCACTTGGCCGTGGACAATGCACGTGGAAACTAGCAGAGGAAAAGGTCTCCTGAGGTCTTGTGCGTGGTGACTTTATAGATTTATAATGAAAAACAAAAACCTGTGCCCTCACTGTCCTGGGTCCTATCACGGCCTTGAACCCTCCGAGGCAAGTGGTGGCAGGAATTCAGAGATGTATCGCGTTGGGCACCAACCAGCCCCGTCAATAAAAGGTTCTTCAACTGGGAACTCACGTGCCCTGCTGGTAAGTGCTTTCCAGCTGTGTGTGGCTGTACGTTTTTAGGGCAGCCTGTGGCATTTCCAGCATCTCCTGGCAGCATGGGGTAGCGCTGTCTTCTCTCTGTGTCTGGTAGAACTGGGTAGGCTGGGAGGGGGGGTGTGGAGTTTCAGAGCTGGCTCGTCCCTTTCTGCTCTCTTCTTGGAGCCCCAAACAGCTGCTGATGTGCAAAGCTCTCTGCTTTCTTACCTGATGTTGTAGAGCACAGGGAAAGGCATAGAATCACAGAATGTTCAGGGTGGGAAGGGACCTCTGGAGATCATCGAGTCCAATCCCCCTGCCAGAGCAGGAGCACCCAGGGCAGCCCACACAGGAACAGATCCAGGGGGGGTTGGAAAGGCTCCAGAGAAGGAGACTCCACAACCTCTCTGGGCAGCCTGTCCCAGTTCTGTCACTCTCACCATGGAAAAGTTTCTCCTGATGTTTCCATGGCCCCTCCTGTGTCCCAGCTTGCACCCCTTGCCCCTTGGCCTGTCACTGG
>WTSP01016256.1:0-16200 GCA_025331215.1 Actenoides lindsayi | reverse complement strand
ACTGACTGGCCTATAGTTCCCAGGTTCATCCACCTTTCCCTTTTTGAATATGGGGGTTATATTTCCCCTTTTCCAGTTAGTGGGGACTTCACCAATATAAAGACATGCTTTAGATACTTTATTAGACATGAAGTCAGAATTCCTTAGCTGCGCTACTAAGAAGGGTTGTAATGGCCCAAGAAACATATCCTGTAGTCCATTAAAGTTTTTCATTTATCATGTCTTTCTGTTGTACCAAAATCACTCCAAAAGAAATTGCAGATGGTAGTGAATGAAATCATATTACTATAAACTAATTTTAAGACATTGGTCCATGTCTTTGCTATTAAGAGATTCCACATTAATGCTTTGGATGTAATCTTGTGGGGATTTCAAGAATTATTAACGGGAGAGAAGGAAGATAAAGACCTGATTCAGACTCAGAGTTGTTAGATAGCACTAGATATTTCTCTGGCCAAAAAGAAAATAAAATGAAAAAAAACCCCAAAACACTAAAATAACCAAGAGTTATTCAATAGTTGTTCAATAGAGTTTCAGTGTTTTACCACCACAGTGAATCTGACCCTTAGTTTCCCCTGCCCTGCTGTCTACAGCTATTCCATTACACACAAGTAATGATCAACCCAGGGTGCTTAAAATGACTGTGCACAGCTGGTAAATCACATTTTGTAGCATATTCTTTGTCAGTTTTTGCCTTTAATATGTATTTGACCTGATGGTCAGACTACCCACTGACCCAGACTCATCAAGATGAGAGAAAACAGATCACTGTCAATCAAGTGCTCAGTGGGTGTGTTCCCTGAAAGTGTTTCTTGAAGAAATGACTAAATCTGTCTACAAGTATCTTTTTCCAACAAACATCCGTCTGGTTGTTGGGTTCAAATAAGTATCTTTTATTGCCTGTGTGCAGCTATTGGTTTTACAGAATCAGGGAGAGAAAATATTAATTACAGCATGCCTGGCACACACTTTGGAAATAACAAGCCTCCCAAAACAAAAATTAATACTGTGGACTTCATCCCCTGCTCCCTTCCACTCACTTTTACATTTGCCCTATGTTTCAAGAGTGCTAAGCAGAGCTGCTGTGCTCAGGACTTTACGGTTCCTGTCACAGAGATATTGTAAATAATGAACCACTATCCCTGCTGTTCACACGCTGTGTGTGACCTGCACAGAAGCACAAAGTTTGGGAATGCCACATGAACAGGTTAGCTCCTGATAATTCCTAGTCCAGATATGGAGGCACAAGAGATTCAGATAAGGTTAGGGAAAGCCCCAGCATTTTACACTGCACGCAACTATGGGCTAAAAATTGATTAGCTCTGTCCAACAGATTTAAATAGGACAGATATTACATAACAATAATTTCTCTCTGCGTACATACAAATCTAGTTTTTCTGTGTTTGATTTTATTGAAAAAGGTCATTGTATTATCTTCATAACAGGGTGTTATGGGATTACATGTTTACCAGCACCACAATACTGTTAAACTCCACTCCCCTGAATGCAAAGCAAGTTTCACCATTAATTTCAGTGTGACCATGATTTCACATTTGGGTCATTTTTCATCCTTAAAAAAAAAATAGATCTTACCTACAAATGTTCTCATTTTAGTACTCTTCATCTTTTCAGTGCCAGTTCATTTTATGTCTGTGGCAAGCTGATCAAAGTCAGGTCATTATTTGCTTTTTTACAAAGCAATACAAGAACCATTAATTTTGAAACTGAGCCTACATTATGAATGTTCTTGTGGTTTATACTGAAGATTGATCTGGTATCTATTTATTAGTGCAGTTCTATGTACTTTAACTAATGGCTCTTTAGGTCTTCAGACTAATGGTTTCTTCATATGTTTTTGTGAAGTATTTGCTGCTAACTTCATAGAAAATTAGGTTCATGAAATAAATGTGTATTACGCTGAAAGAGAAAAATCAATGAGAAAAAAACAACTGCGTAATTTAGAAGTCTTCACTGATAAGGAAATGCATACGTTATACAGATAGGTAAATAGATACCATTTAAGAAAAAAAAAAGAAAAAAGATGGATTTCTAACAATTTTGGCTGTTATACGGATCAGAGATCAAGTATTTTGAGTCACAACCTATTTCTCTTTTATTTTTATTTCCAGATAATCTGGTATCAGTCAGACTCAGTGGCAATTGTTTCACCCTTGTCTGCCCTGGCTGCCCAAGTGGGCAGATAGACAACTGGCATGATTTGCAACATGAAGAAACGTGGCCCTGAATATATAAGCTAAAACACACTGGTCCACTTAAACCTCCATCATGCCAGAACGGTGGCATTTTATTCCTGATTCATAGAGGTCAAGATGATTGCATCCAAGTGATGATGATGGGTCACTATGAAGGTAGTGTGTGAACTAAGTGTTGTGGCTTACAGTGGTGTTTGCTAATATACAATTTTTCAATTACTTATCTTTAGGCATTTTAACTAAAACCAGTCACTGTGTTAAACTTTTAAATGTAGATGCATTTCAGATGCACAACTCTATTCATTTTTAACTCGGTGTGCACAACAAGTTAATAACATCATTACACATCACGGTAAATGATAAGCATGCTGTAGTACATAAGAAAATTGGATTGCACATTTACCCTAATTATTTGATGAGACATCATTACACCAATTAACTGTATTTTATTATTTACTTTCCACTGAACTGTGCTTGCAATTGCAAACACGTAGTACCATTACCATCTAAGTCTAACTTTCAACCAAGAGAACAAAGAGACTTCCAATATCATTTAGAAAAAAGAACACTTAACTAGTAGTCTTACAGAGAAAGGGGGGCTGGGATGACATACAGTTTTTCATTATCTGTGTAAAGCAGTCATGAAAAGCCATTCGGCTGATGGAATCCCATCCCTTGCTTTGATGACACTCTTATGTCCCTGGATTTTCCTTTTATGAGTTCTGTGAGGGGGAAACCCATCCAGTTTTTCCCTTTTTTTTAATTGCAGAGTACCAAAATGGGCACATTATGGTACAGTAGACATTCCCATTCATCCTGACTAACACAGACAGGTTAAACTTCTTTGCTATGAAAATGCTTTCCTGGTTTCTCTTGGATATGAAAACAATTTGCTTAGAAGCTCATAGGAACTCTGGTGTGACCCTGGCTCTAAAAGTAATGGGCTTGCATGTGCTAACATGGCTGTGAAAGGTAGAACAAATGGGAGGCAAGCTATCAAACAAAATCCATATTTCTGAGCAAATTGAGCAGACCTCAATGCTGCCTGGTTACAAGGTGACAAAGAGGGCTGAAAGTGATGTAGCTTTTTGCTGTCCAGATCATCTCTAACATAACAATTTTTCTTTTCTTTTTTTTTTTTTTTTTTTTTTTTTTACTTTTTATCTGCAAACTGAATGTACTTGATACGGAAATTGTAAATCTATCAAATGTGAAACTTCACAATACTATCTTTGAAAACCAAGATCACTCAAATCCTGTCTATAAGCACAAGTAGAACCAGTGAAGATCCTCCATGTAAAGTATATGGGTATCTCAGCTGGGACTTCTGGATGTCCTTCCTCTCTCCCGGGGCACCTGAGTTGCATTAAAGCCCCCCAGTGAACATAAAAATATGCTCCATTGTGCTTTTACACAACTCAACAAGTAATTTGCATTTAACCCTATAAAGAACACACACAGAGAAATTCTATTTTTCATGGCAGAAGCATAAGGCAAGTTAGAGCCTGTTACAATCAGTCAAAAAACACAGAAGAGAGAAACCTATGATTTTGGTCTTACAGACATCTTTACACATTTCTTTAACAGATTTAAGTATCTTTTGTCATTCCCAGTGCAACTTCATTTCTTCACTTTCCTAATTTTTCCATTCTTTGCTGATAATCACCCCTCCATTGCTGAGTGAAAGCCTCATTCCCAAACAAAATTCCTTAAACTCAATCAATAAAAGTAAGTTTTATAGAACATTTGAATTAATGAGGCACTGATAAAAAACCAGTGGCTTCACTTTACATGCAAATGGACTCTAATACGCTGTACTCAAGGTACAATCCTTATGGCACTAACAAGAAGCAGTGGGCTGAATGCTAAATGGTCACATTGTGCATTCGGGTGATAGCTACCACCTTCAACAGCTGACTGTCAGAATTATTCCAAACAGCTGAACACGTCTTCTGAAAACTAGGTAAATATAGAGATTCCCAGCAAAACTGATCTTAAAGTCCAGTTTACTACTTACTGCTTAATAAGCTTTAGTAGTGATAGCAACAAATACATCTCCGAAATGTCCTCTGGTACTTAACTGTAAGTTATACATATCTGCAAAGAATAGAGGACAGAATTTTTGCTCCCCAAATCATGCCTTGGGCATGTGAGTAATAGCTCATAAATACAGCTACTTTACATGCCTACACCACAACAGCCCTGCAGACGAAAATGGCCTTGCTCACAGAAACTCCCACCTAATGGTTCTCTAGCAAGGCTTGTGTATAGGTTTTCACAGCCCACGTTAATCCTCAGTTTAATATACAATATTTTTGCCTTGCTGCTTCATTGATCATTCAGGTATGGCCTTGATCCTGGCTGCAGTGGGGATGGTGCCAAGAAAGTAGTCAAACTTCCCCAAGTGTCTCCAAATATCTGAAGCCCAAACCCAAATGCAGATCTCTGCCTGCCTTTTGACAAGTGCTGTTATACAAGAGCAGTGTGAAATACTAACATTAATTGACAAGAAAAAATAACTAGAATAATTTATTTTAGGAAACACCTTTCATCAGAGCAGAATCAACTGTGAACCCTGCTTATCAAGACCACTTACCCTACAGGCTACTTCCTATTAATAAGCGATATGCGTATTGAGATTTATCCTGGCGATGCTATTCAAAAGATGCTTTTGCCCCTAGTTATTTTTCCATTTAGAAACACAGCACTGTCAAAATCTTCAGTTTAACAGTCACTGGTGGAATAAATATTTTGAAATTCTCTTTTTGTCCCCTGGTTAGATGGAAATATAAGCAGGATGATGGCTGTGCACAGCTTGACTGTACTCGCAGTCATTTGATCTTGCATTTTGGTGATTTTTGATCTTTGTTTCCCACATCTGTTTTCTTGCCTGTCTGCTTGTTAACAGCAGCACCCAGAACAGTTGTTCTTGTTGGAGGAATTCACCAAGACCTAATGCAGCCTCTCCCATTTCTAATTTTCCTCCCTTGATCCTACTCTTTCACATCTCACGCTACACAGAGCACGTTGCCAGAATTGGCCTTCCAAAACCTGAAATGATTTAAGATTGCATACAAAATGTCATCTATACAATTATGTGTAAAATGGGAAAAATATGCAAGTACAGAGAATTATCCTTGGAAGACTGTCATGGAAAGACTTTTCTTTTAAAAATACAGACTCTATTGCACCCAGAGGAAGTACTAAGGGAGTTTCTGCTTCCAATTTCTTTACTTTTCTGCTGCATGAGTTCTTCACACTGGGCCTCTGAGTTTCTGCAAGGCGCTTGATAAAACAGCTGATGAAGAAAGAAAAAGTGTGAGGCTTCTGGGGTGAATTTTATGCCAAAGACCATCATAGGAGTGGTTTTTTACCTCCCCATCTTACTGTGTGTGCCTGCAGCCTAATCTGGACAGATACAGCCTGAAAAGCAACAAGAGGATTCAGCTAGGAAGAAAAAATAACCCACAGACAGTAGACAGCTATAAGTAAAATCATATATATAAAATACATCTATGCAGACATGCATATAATGTTTGTATATATAGTCTACATTTATTATTGGGTTTTTTTTAGACTGTATCTGTAAGGGCTTGAGAAACAATAGCCTGCTAAGTAGAAACTAGACAAACCAGGTATTGAAACACTTGGAAAAAGGAAAAAAACCAGTATACGCAGTTGCTGTTTCCTTTATAGCCATTTTGTATTTGCTATCTGCTCAACAAGAATTATTATAGAGAAAAAAAAAAGAAGGAAAAAAACCACATAAAAAATCTCTGCCTTAAAGATTTTTCAAAACATCTGCCAATCATATAGTCTGTGTTATGTTGGCTATAAATTTGAATGATATCATGAAGCTGACTCCCTCCAGAGAAATAAAAAGAGAAAGGCTTAGCAGAATGATTGATGGTCTTTGCAAGGTTCAGGCCAGGCAGACCTAGAACAAGAACTATTCCCTGTGCACCGAGAGTGGGCCTTTCTCAGAAACACCCTCCCAGTACCAGAAGCACTGGGACCCTGGCTAATCTCAGTCTACTAACATCTTCGACTGCCACTGTAAAAGGGAAAATAATCTGTTTTCCAAATAGGTGAGAAAAGGAAGGCAAGCGTTAAGACAAAAAATTCTGTGTGACACTGCTTCTCTTCAGAGAAAAGCATGAAAAGGAGTCTTATAGATATTTAGACACCAAGAGTACAGCTTCTTCAAGTATGAACAAATGAACTAATACTTAGAGGAAATCAAAATAAACTTGTGAGTCACGAAGAAGTGAAATTTTCAAAACTTTTTTTTTTTTTTTAACTGCCCTTTCATGAAAACTCATCCTTCTCCTCTCTTACTAAAAGAAAAACATTCTGCCTTTCTTCCAGGGGCCCTTTGGCCTTCAGTGACTGAAGGAGCAGGAAAAGATAGAGGAACGTGAAGGATCACCAAGAGGAATCCTGGCCTTGGCATATCAGCCCTTGCTAGCAACACGAGCACCTGCTAGCACAGTGCTAATCCGTGCGTCAGACCACATCCTGCCGCCTGCTCTTTCCCTCGGGTGACAAGTATCTTTATCCGCACAATTTTACAGCCATCTGTTAATTGGGAGAGCAACACCACCCTGCACTCCCATTAGAGCCTCCACCTGGGTATTTAAGGCCAAAGGATAATTAAGATGCCATTTGAAAGACACACCCAAAACAAGATGGGTATGAGAAGGGTAAGCGGCTCTGAGGTCAATTCCCACAAACAGCACTAATGATCTTGTGAATAATGAATTAGGGAAGAGGAGCAGGTGGTGCAGGAGAACCGGGAGTCAGTGGGAATACAGTCAGTCTAGCTGCCAAATTAAAAACAATAAAACCAAATTAATCAGTGCCTTAAAAGGGCATGTTTTGCTTAAATGACAATGCGGATAGATCGTAATCTAAAAAGCTGTTTCAGTTGCATCTAATAATTGCCTCGTGTAAAAGAAATCTTTTTCTCTTTTCACATTTTAATGGCTGAAATATCATAAAGGTCCCCAAAATCAAAAAAAGTAATTAATATTGGCTACTGCTGAATTCTTGTTAACTCTGGTGAAGAACTGTATCACACAAAGATCAGAGAACTATGAAACATCCAGTCCAGCTTCTCCCAGATCCTGTAGCATGGATGAGGCAAATACAGACTTGGCTAAATCTGCCAGGGGGACAGTCTTTCCTATCAAATGACAATAAACTTATGTCCTTTGCAGATGAAATTCTCTCTGGAACAAACCAGGAGCACTTGCACTATTTATTTCCTCAAGCAAGATATCCTAAAAACTAAGAACTGGGAAAGGGAGGCTGGTGTTTTTCTTAAATCTTCAGTTAAGGAAGGCATCTGTATTCAAGTTTAAACATATTTAAATATGTCACTTGCCTAAATGGGATTCTGGGATTAATGTCTATTGGACTGCGTGCTACCACTACATACTGTGACTTTAGGCCATAAAACACAGAAAAAAGCAATGACTATTAGTACAACACTGCAGAAGCTCCCACATTACTGTCTGAGCAGAAGTGTCACAGGAATTACATGACAAAGATTCACCTTTTGTACTCAAAAAAGATGTTGTTTTTACAAAAGGCAGAAGCTGTCCTCTTGCTTACGCTGAAGCCGCCTGTGAAGCCAGGAAATGTGAGCAAGAGATCCCTTGCTTCTTCAGTGCTGGGTTCACTGAGAAGCCGGAGCAGTGCAGAGGGCAATAGATTATAGCAAAGCTTTATTTCTTCTCATTTGACAACAGTTTGAAAAACTCAACATTGAAGGTTTGCATTTTCTGTTTCCAAATACAAAAGTGTATCCGCATGGTTCAAGCCCAACTCTGTGAGCTGAGTAAGAAGCTTCTTTAAATGAGGCAAGGTAAACAGTTTTTGTTGTCCATTCAGCTCTTATCCCTTGGGGCTAAATTATACTACCTCCTCTCTGTACACGGCTCTGCTTCTCATTTTAGCAATTTGCTTATCTTTAGGCACTGTATTAAGCTTACTGTTGGAAATCTGGAATTTTAGACCTCAGAAGATGCAATCGTTCATTATCCTCGATATCATCCACTAATCCAAGACATATCTCTCATTTGCTTGCAGGCTAGTCTAATACCACTCCATCACAGTTTATCTAGGTGAGTCTTATTTCTCCTCTTACTGCAGTCAAAAGAACTGCACCTGTGCTGCATATAATGCCTTTTTTTTTTTCTTTTTCATTAAGAATGAAAAATCAGATGGGTTAGAGGATGTCTATGCAGAGAATTTATCCAGGGAGAATAACGGTAAGGATCCTGTGCTCTCCCTCACTGTACCTTGGAGATTATGGGTGAGGTTTGAAGCTTCAGAAGATACATATGGAAGTGTCATATGTTTGACACTCTTCCCTTCTGGAAGGAAGATACGAAGCACATTTGTCATATCCCATTATGAAAAGAACCTAATTCGACTGATGTGATAGAATGCAAATTGTTTAAGTGGCCGCGGCCTCCCTGGGGTGTAGAAATGGCACTGCAGGGAGCTGATTACCGAGGCTTCTTGTACACAGTGCACAGTGCCCAGGGAGAGCTCTGCTGGGGGGGGGTTGCTACCCTGTCAGGTGCAGTGTTGAGCTGGCTTTTGAGTTAACATGAATTATTCATGTCCCTTTTATCAGTTGGTACCCTTACTTTGTCCTCTGCCTGATTTTGGCTCCAGCTGCCAAATTCCCTGGTGCCTTTCAAGTATAAATGATAAAGTGATATTTGAGGCACATTTGTGTTATTTGACTTTTGCTAACAACTTTATATATTTCAGCACTTTAATATTAATACATCCTAGGGTTAAATTACAGGAATTATGATGGTTGTTGTAGCATCACAAAGAATACTCTAAACTCTTTCTGCTCCATTGGAGTTCTGAAATTGTTTCAACATTTTTAAATCCAAAGAGTTCTTTCTAAGCTACAATGGAATTGTTCAGTGGCTTCCTTCTGCCTTTTCTTTAGCTTTTCAGTTTGTAATAATATTATTTACTAAGTAATGCATGTATATCCTATTGCAAAACATCTGAAAAAAGAGTACAATCTACTATTATAATCATATCACAGAAAAAAAATGTTTGGGATTTCCTCTGTAACATGCCTTATAAAAATTCTGTGCAAATGAATTTCCTATCAACAGCTGAAAGGCTTTAAGCAAAAAACCTCAAAGCTTTCAAGCCCCCCCTCCCTTTTTTTTTAAATATAAAATTATGCTAATTCATACTACTTAATTAAATGTATAAGGCACAACGTCTAAGCACAAAGGAACCATTTTCCAGGCAACTAGAGAGACCAGAATTCATTCCTTTTTGGACTTTCCCCACCATAAAGGAATTAATTCAACATCAACAGAGCTGTGACACCTGTACTACCCAAGGATCTGTCCCCACAACCTTACAAGTGAATCTTCAACCCATACAGCTGTGTGTCAGCTGTAGTTAAATATACTATTGTTTCTTTTTCTAAAGGTTTTAAATACTCAGTGAAAATACTCATGGTATCCATTCATTCCTCTACTTCTTCCTAATCCCACTACAACCGCATTGTAATGTTGGAGTGTTTAACTGAGCAGTTACAGAGCATGAAGTCCAGTAAAATTAATAGGAGATGAAGAGATGGGAGAGTCTGGGAGTGCTACAAAAAAAATCCCAGTAGATTGAATGAGACACTCAGAGCTGCTGTGGTTAGGATTCATGAATCTTTCAAATTTAAGCTGAGACATCAGTTCAAAGGAAAAGGTAACCCTGAAATTAGGGGCTTCTTACCCTGAGCATTTTACCCCACTGTCTCACCTGGTTGAAAGAGGTGCATCAGCGCAAAACGTTTGCAGAAAAGGTGAGGGGGGAGCACCAAAACACAGAAGAAACAGTTGTGCAGGCCTTCGTTCCCTAAGACACCAAGCTTGAAATTGCCATCTCCAGTAAAACTGAATTAGACAGCTTTCTGTATGCTGTCTCAGACCTCTTGACTGATAGGGTGGCATCGGGAAAGCTTGACACGGCCAAACAGCTGAGAAGCACAGATTTCAAAGCAGAAGGCGGCAACTGGAGGTGTCAGGAGAGAAGAACAGAAGAAAGAAGACAAGTGCTCAAGTCATCAATGCACTCTCAAGAGAGAAGACTTTGCAGAAATTAGCCATGGTTGATTTTTGGCAAGGAAGGCAAACAAGCTGTTGAAATAAAGCTGGAGACTGCTCCTTTTTGAGGGGCGACCGAAGCTTTCATTTTGCACGTGCTTTGCTAGGCTGCACAGCAGCAATGATCTCACCAGGTCCCACTGACTCTCCTGCTGGAACTGAATCTGTGGAGGAGCAGAGAGGTGAGAAGAAAAGCAACTAAGGCCTGGGAACTAAAAAGGAGGACCTTTTTAGGCATCAGTCACGATGAACAGCATCAACAAAGTGAACATACGAAACTGAAATGAGACTGAAAGCCTTCTTATAGAAGTAAATAGAAGAGATCAAATGATCCCGTTTCTTCTCCTGCCAGCCTGCTGTATAGATTTCTCATATAACACTTGACACTAGAGCAATAATGAATTTAGTATTTAGTTTTTCCTTTGTTTATAGCTATATCAGCCCAGTCTGGATATGTAAATAACACATCATAATGTTGAAATGGTTGCAGCATTTATTACAACGTCATCATAAAGTGCAATACAATTCTCTCCTGTACAGTCAAGTGCAGGCAGGTAAGAGTTCAACAACTACTTGAAAAGAGAATATGCAACTACAGGCGATATTCCATAAGTAAATGACACAGTCAGGAGTCGTGTACCAGTGCCTGTTTCTGAAACAGTACATCACTTGTTCTTCTGAGTTTGCTGCTGCTTACAGTATTGCCTGAGCAATCATACTTTTCTTCCAGGGAGACCATGCCAGGATTCAGGAATTGGGTGTTCCTTCACCTTGGCCTCCCAGCAAGTCTAATGTTAAGAGACATGCTCCTCACACATATCAGGGCCCTCACAAAAGGCAGCATTTTCTTTTTAAAACAAAAATGTCAGAACAAACCTCAGGAAAACTATGCATTTTTATGCTCATTGAACCTATGGAGATTTAGACTTCATATCTCTGCTGCTCAGGAGACTGGCAAGATCTGCTCAATAGGTTAAAGTGTCTCCTACCTCTCATTTGAAACTTGGCCAATGTGTAGGAAGGAATACGAGATTTATGGCTCCACAGGGAGCATACACAAAAGATAATTCGGCTCTATAGCCTATAGAGAGCATATACACATATAGGGTGCAAGTACTCAACAGGGAGCAGAGGAGTGGAGTGGTTCTGATCTTTGCTCCCTAGTATGGTCATGCAGCCGCTTCTGAAAATAGTAAATAAAAGTTGTTCTGAGAGCAAAGGCTCTAGGACATTGCTGTAAATCCTTGCTTACAGTCTGTTTATCCACCTCTTTTCTGTACCCAGGTAAGCAAACCTCTCACTGCTTTCTAAAGGGTGGCCGGCTACAACAGGCCAACAGAAGTGTCCACTTCTAAGAAAAAAAAAATCAATAAACTTCTCCCTCCTCAAACAAACCCATAAATAAATAAATAAAGCAAAAAACCCACACAAAACCAAACCAAACCAAAAAACCACACACACACAAAAACCCCAAACACACAAACCCACAAACAAACAAACACCACGCACACACAAAAAAGTCCTGGAATGAATCATTATAGGAGGTGCAAAATTCCAGGCTTCTAAGAACAGATGTGAAAATACACAAAAGGTCAAAGCAATCCTTTCAGCCATAGCTTTTCTTGTAATACAGTGCTTAAAATACTGCCTTTGCCAGAAACCTGAGGAATGAAAGCTAAGTGGAAAAAATGTCTCCTGAGTATACGTCAAAGTGTTTCTATCTGAACAGATGTCCTCCCTTTTCTGTTATAAAGCAAACACACTCTTGCATGACTCAATTAATGCACAAACCTGATAAACCTACTAGAAGCAAAATAATTGTGTTTTTCCTTTCTTACGTTATTACATATGCCAGCTAGATGATCATTCTGACTGCAATGCTTTATTAATCAAAGACGAGATGGTTGCCTTTCTCAACGTCATTAAAATTTAATGTCTGCAGCTGCTGATCACCTAGCACTGTATCTTTGATGTTTTGCATTTTTCCTTCTATTCACAATTCATTAGCTGTTTGCTTATGCTATTTCCCCAGGAAAGTTACGCATTAAGTTTTCACGTAATAAAGATACATAAGTGTACACATGAAGAGCTTCTTGCCTTTGAGTGCTCTTTCTTTGGTGGATATATTAAATTAAGGCATTTTTACATCTACAGAGCTGTGCACGCCAGAATTTCTAACATCACAGATCTACTCTCACCACTCTGGTAAACATCTGCATGATATGTACTTCAAACTCAACACAATACAGATACAAACAGTGGTCACTGAACATTCTCTTCTCATCTCACTGAACAGCTCCAAAACATTCCAAGCTATCATCAAGGCTACAAAACAAAAGTTTTCTTAATGGAGAAATACTCCAATTTCTTTCATAAAATAAGGTATATTCAAAGGGCAGCCTTTAATGGCATCTCAAGAACCCATATATCAGTGCTCCAGGACCAAATACAGCTCTTAACTGCAGCGTTGTACAGTTCTACCCATACACTCTTCAGCGGAAATTCCTATCACTTCCACATTAGATATACCCTAAAACTTCCCCACAAAACTTATCTGAATTTTAAGACCAAAACTAAGGGGTTTTGCCTTTTATTACTGTTCCTAAATGCACTGGGGGGGACGATAACAAGCTTTTGTAAAGCTGCCACATCTAAATAATGATTGCTGAAATACCATTTACAAAATTGTACAGGCAAAATTGCTTAGAATATATGAAAAAAATTTTTAGAACCTGCCTCTCATGCCATATCATCAGTACCATGGTATTAGCACAGATTGACTGTGTGACACCTGCAGTACCAAATGAAATAAGAGCAATAATTATCTTCCCAACACAAGCAGGCAGAGCTCCTTTTGCACAGGCTCAAGAGGCAGATGTGTTGAGCAATGTGCTATTTCAACATAGCTGCTGTGCAAAGGAGTGCAATTTAAATTCCACTGAATGCTCATTTTTGGAAAACAGTTAATGATTTTCTAACTGTTGAAGATATCCTTAATATGTCACCCTTTGTGACATATTTATGGAGCAACAGTCTCTCTGGTTTATAGCAATATTTGAATCTGCACATATAGACAGACACGTGTAGCTCTAGAAAGTGTAGGGAACCAGCAATATCTCCAACATTGTGGTTAAAAAGTAATTTGTCTACATCAACTTTGGGCAAGTAGAGCTTTTGGAAGAATCATGCTGGTGCAGAAACCCAGCTCTGAAAGAAAAACATAGTAATTTTTTTTTCCATCTGTGTGGATACAGAAAGTCTATCTTCCCAATTTTTTTCTTCTAGAAGGAACATGTTTTCTTCTCCAAAACGGCGCTGTCTCAGTCTCTGACTTAAAACTTAGCCACTTGTACCTGTATGAACAGAACAGGCTTTGCTCAAAGAGTTAGAACATCCTCTAGAACGACAAGTTAACTCAAGACTTCTAAGGAAAATTATTTTCCAAGAAAAGCCACTAAAACTGAAGCAGCATTAAGTTTACCGAGTACAACCAGTGAGCCCTGTGGGAAAGAACTGGTACACTGGATAAAATAATCAAACACTAACCAGATGGTACTCCTTGCTTTCTTCCTGTGCCCTTCAGGATATTTGACAAAATAACTATTATTCCTTCTGCAAGGTTGCTGAAAGTACAGTTAAAAGCCAGCTAGGGCTATTCTCAAATGCTGCCCAAGAATGATCCTATTTACATCCAGTACCTGAAGATGTATAGACCTTAAATTAATTTGCTGTCCATATAGTTGGGTGACGGGGTTTCAGTCCCTCTGTTTTAGGGGCCACATAAGCCTCTGAATCACCTAACAAGGATACCGTGTCCCATTCAACATCAAGTGCTGCCTACTAGGCATTACATGGACTCCTTACACAGTATTTTTCTTTCTGAGTGAATTAAGAATTTATTCTGGACTCAAACACCATAATGCTGAATGGAAAGGAATCTCCTAGGCTCGCGGGTTCAGTGTGCTGCTCTCGCAGGCAATCTCAACACAGCATTTTTCTCCTAAGGCTACCACATTTAAAATTACAAGAAACATCTTTAAATGATAAAACATTTTCTGAATACTAAATCATTTTAATATAATTTAAATCGTCTCTGAGATCACTATAAATACAATTTTTTTTTAAATCAACTTGTTAGTATCTGAGTGTTAAAGGCCAAGAATTCACAAGCAATTTAAGCTCTTAAATAGCTCAAAACATTCCCCTATTAAATACTGAAAATACTGAAAAACCCTTCTAAAGCATAAAATTATGGATCTTGTCAATTAGGATGGTATAAGTAACACACTCACTTCCCAAATTATTCTACTTCCCTTGTTCAGATTGTGTAATTTATTATGGAGTGAATAATTCATAGGTACTGTGAAACCTTGGCCAACACTGCACAAAATCACCTGTGAACAGCACACTGTTTGAACTTTAAGCCACTTTGCTCTAGTTGCGTTCACTATCCCAGTATCTAAGTTTTACTGGATGGCACAATCTCCTCAAACCTGAAATCACTGTAATTTGCACAAGAACCTTCCTCCACGCTTATAAAGAAAAATAAAAATATGTAACACATGCTAAAGTCTATGAATGTAACCACATGCTCTGAAATTCCAGAAGGAATTATAGCTATTTTGTCAAATATCTTGAAGGCATGAGAAAATTCATTGTATTACTGGAAATCAGTGAGATATAGATAATAATTTAGAGATTTTGTGCCTTTTTTTCTTTTTTTTTTTCCTTTTTTTTTCCTTTTTTTTTTTTTTTTTAATGGGATGGTAACAGACACTTCGCAAAAATGCCTTCATTTTCAGAAAAATATTAAATACATGAGAAAAAACCCTAAACCCTAACCCTTAGAGTCTGGTTTCAGGAATTCTCACTACCCTGAATTTAGCAGCTTAGGAGAAAACAACCAGCTCAAAGATACTCAACATTCCCTGTACCTCCATCTTCAATGTAGTCCAGAAAAGAGACAAGGAAAAGGCAAAAAGGTGAAAAGGTGTTCAAGAATCTAACACATTTATCATAATGACATTAACACCCTAAGTTCCACTCCAAGTCAAAAGAAATCTCCAATACACTACACGTTTCTGATTCCTGATTGTGTGAAGTAGGTTAGATACTGATCAAGGAACAAAAGGCATATGACTAAAGGAATACAGATTCATTTCAGACAGTGGTCTGAGGTATATAAGGGACCTAATCTATATATCCATTGCTCTCTGGTTGTATTAATATTATTTAATAGTGAGTTTGGGACTAATTTTTCTCATTTTTACCATGCTAAACCCCAACAATGAAAAGCTGTAGCCATAGTAACCCTGGTGCTGTTATTAGTGAAAACTGCTTGCATCCACTCAAAAATAAAAGTGGTTTTAAATTGAAACATCAGCACTGAAATAACAAGGGCACAGGCAAGGTATTTGCTACTGTGTCGTAAAAACAAGTATGTCCAAGGACTAATTCAGCAACAGTTGGCAATTAAATGGGAAGGTTGTGACATTCTGTTCTGATACCAGCTTTTTTTGTTTTGTTTTTTTTTTTTTAAAACACTTCAGACAGTTATGTCAAAGGGCCAAAAGGCAAAAGACATCACCATTACACCTCCTGTAATCCAGGAGGAAGTAGTCAGTGACCTGCTGTGTCACTTACATCCCAACAAGTTCATGGGTCTGGATGGGATTCATCCTAGGGTGCTGAGGGAGCTGGCAGAAGAACTGGCTAAGCCGCTCTCCATCATTTATCACTGGTCCTGGCTAACTGGGGAGGTCTCAGATGACTGGAGGTTGGCCAATGTGACTCCCATCCACAAGAAGGGCCGGAAGGAGGATCCAGGGAACTATAGGCCT
>WTSP01016255.1:0-20430 GCA_025331215.1 Actenoides lindsayi | reverse complement strand
GTGTCGATGGTGTGCTGTGTCGTTGGGGCGGGGGGGGGGGGGGGGGGGGGGGGGGGGGGCCGGGGGGTGGGAGTGATAAAGCAGCTTGGTAGGCACCTGGCATCCAGCCAAGGTCAAACCACCACAGACTTTTTTGGCACCCAACATGGCGCAAGACAACGGCAGTTGTGCATTAAGTGCACTATAGCAGTTATTTCTTAGGCTGTGGATCCCATTATGTGCCAAAGTAGCTGAGGACATGACAATTTGTGTCTCAGGTGGGGAACTGAAAACAAAATTCAGAGGTTAAAGCCAAAGCAGCAAGCCTAGTACAAAAGACTAGGAGTCAACTGAATGAAGCTGAGATCCCAGATCTCAATTCACCTTGGTAATGCCAAGGTTTAAAGTGTCTTTTAGTTTTACTATATTTTAACTGCATCTTTACAAGGTAGATACCCCTAGTTACTACCTGCTTGGGGAGCATTATGCAGCTTTACCCAGGATTTCTGTCACGGTTGTCTAGTGGAAGCATGAGAAATGCTGAACAAAAGGGGAAAAAATGGCTGAGGCAATCAGTTTTGCAAATCACTTTTGCAAAATAAATTTATTTCCAAATAAATGCAAAGCAGTTCTGAATCTGGATGACCCTAGTTTCTGAGAGAGCGGCTAATTCAGTTTCTGGATTGTGTTCATTTCACTCAATATTGCTTGTTTAAGAAGTAATGGTGTTAAACTCTTAGTTTACAAGATAAAAACTTGTCTGCACCTCACAATGTAGCGCAGAGACGTTGACATGTAGGGGAGCCTCAGCAGCACTTGCCCCAGCTACTCACAGGCCCATCACAGCAGCCATCAGCCCAACAAAAGCCACTCTCCAGAAACCCTGTGGAGCACAGTGGCACAGCACAGTGGCAGATCGGAGCCCAAATTAATGATTTGGAGGAAGGGCCTCTTCCAGGATTGTCCTGAGGGAGGCACACCCCCATGGCCTGGAAGAGAAGCATCAAGATGAGTCAGTTCTGGAGCAACCTCATGGACTTTCTGGGGTTTGCTGCCTAGAGGTAGGGAAGACCTTAGGGGATGTAGAAGAAGAGCATTTCAGGATTACATAGGACCTTGTCATGGTTTAGGGTCAGGGCAGCCCTATACCAGATGCTCTCTGTTAACCCCCCTCTCTCCCCAAAGGGAAGAGAAAGGAAATAAAGGAGAGAGACTGTGCGAGTAGAAAAGAAAACTAGAACAGCTTGAATGAAAATGAAATTAATAGTAATAGATAGAAATATATACAAAACCAGTATGGAACCCAACCCCTCTGATGGTAATTACATCACCATCACCACTGATGCTGAGCAGGCACTCGGGGAGTCCCAGACTGGGCCCCATAGCAGATGGAAGCTGTGTTCAGGAGCTGGATTCTGGTACCGGGTTCAGGAGCACACCGATCAAGATTGAAGGCAGAACGGACAGAGTTCTTCTCAGATTCTCCAAGGAAGAAACCAGAAATGGACCCTAGCAAAGCTGGCAAAGTGGGCCAAGAGGGACGAGACCCTCCAGATCCTTCAGCTTTATAATGAATATGCCATCTATGGGCCGGAATCCCTTGTTGGTCAGTTTAGGGTCACCTGTCCTGTCCACTCCTCCCTGCAGGTGCGGCCTTTCAGTTTCTGCACCCCCTAGTGTGGTACACAAGATCCAGCAGTGGCCTTGGTCTGCACACCAATCCTTGGTACTAACTCCAAACATCGGTGTTATCCCTGCTAGAAGCAGAACCCTGCCTGCGAAAACACACTGCTAACTTCAGACAGTGCAGTTGGTTAGAAGAACTGAGCTGAAATGACTGTAAAATCCCTGAACAGAATTAGTTCTGTTCTCAAACCAGGACAGACTTATGATAAGATGTTTAGGGGAGGAACCAAAGGTAGGGAATGGGATGGGTCTGGGTGTTTGGGGGAGGAACAAGCATGTGAAAATAGAGGGATAAAGGGATAAAAAGGGCTTGTCATGTGTAGACAGCAGCCAGTCAATCCATTTCTTTGGTTGTGCCCTGTGCCTGAACAGCAGTATGTCCTCTTTTCTTAATAAATTCCATGTCTAAATACTTTACTGTATTCTGTAGGTATGTGTGAGTGTGAGATTTAAGTGCCAACACCTAGAGTCAGACCACAGGTCAGAGGGCCTGTGCATCGTTAGTTCCAGCAAATAGACCAAATCAAGTGGATTTAAGTGCCAGCAGCTGGACTTAGTCCAGGGGTCTGTGTGAACCTGGTGCCACTGACTGCAGTGAGTGAGGGTATGCAATAGAGTGTGTGAGTGCTAGAGAGTGTCAAGATAGACTATCCAGTGAGTGCCTAGGGTAGTCTGAGAGCCATACACATGTCTCTCTCTTCAGTGGATACCTCAGGAGAGGCTGGCTACTCAGGGAAGCAAGGGAGTCCCAGTCATCTTCTGTGGAGCTCTGTATGTGCACACACATATATGAGAGGGTCTGCACCAGACAGTGAAGTGGGGCTGAAGACTTGGTATCCCAAATGCCCAGGTGCCAGGATCTGGAGGCAGCCACAGGGCAGATGATGTGTCTGAGCCCAGCTGCTGGAGGAATTAACTTTGTACATGTGTGTATACTTACATATACCCACTAGCAGACCTCCATTCTGCTCAGCGAGAGAAACAGGAACAAGCTCTTGGTATTCATTGAGTGCTTTGTGCCCTGTGCAAACGCCTGTGTTACGTATTTGCATGTATGTGCCTA
The DNA here is from genome assembly GCA_025331215.1 of Actenoides lindsayi. Lineage (NCBI taxonomy): Eukaryota > Metazoa > Chordata > Aves > Coraciiformes > Alcedinidae > Actenoides > Actenoides lindsayi. The sequence goes on along the minus strand of WTSP01016255.1, from coordinate 17,702 downwards.
CTGGGAATGCATGCTCAACCTCACTCCTGGTTGGACCTGGGGTCATGGAGCTGTGGCAGCCTTGCCACTGTTGGGCTGCTGGATTCTGCCCACCCTGACCAATTATGCTCATTTTCTCTTAGCCAGGGACCAGCAGCTCCCGTAGGAAATGCACTGCCTCATCTGAGTGTTTTATAGAGTACCCATCTCACCTCATTTGTGTTATTGAGGCCTGGGCAAGTGAAGGAACACTTGCAGGGATCAGAAGAAAAGATTGATCTTTATTGGTTTATCTGCCATGGAGAAAATGTAGAGGGCATAGCCTATCAGAAAAACAGAGGTGAAATACTTTGAAAAGGCAGTTTGGTTTTCCAAGGGTATTTCCATCTGACTTCACTGTCAGACTCATTTGTGTTAGATTTTTGTGACTAGTGTTCTCATCTGCTTGCAATCAGTTGTAATAAACAGTTAGACTAGCATTATTGTTCATCCATCTGTAAGAAGGTCATCTTGGCAGCCATTAAAATATCAGTCATGAAAGCATCTCCACAGTGTCAGGACGTACAAGGTTCCTAATACCTTCTCAGTTGTGCTAGTCAGTAAAATAAAGAAACCAAACTGCCAGATTAGATTCCAGGAGAGAGACTCACTTGGTTTTCCTGTTGAGCAGTGTTTCTTTCTTTCTGGGAAGATTGCAAACATCACAGCATTTCTTCTCTCAGCTGTGAAAAACCCTTAGGCCTGAATCATAGAATCTAATAAATGTGATAGGGAAAGCTCCACCCAGCCAGCTTGTTTACCCTGAACTGCAGAGGGAATGTTTCATGATGCATATGTTTTTAGAGGTAGATGTTTGTCAGTCAAATTACACTTGGGAGCAAGCCTCCAATAAAGTACAGATGATGTCAAGCTTAGTTTCACCACACACAGACAAATCTGTCTAATAGTTAGCTTCTACCCAAAGAGCTGTTCCTTTTTTCTCTCCTGACGCAGTGAAAAACTCAATAACCAAAGTTATTAAACAGACATTCTTTATTTTATGGCGCTGGATGTGTAGGGGATATTTCCGCCCAGTACGTGTGCCAACAGTCAAAAGGTTTGTGGTTAAATTACAGCAACACATGCATATTCAGAATTGTGTTACATAATCACCACCTTTTCCCAATAACTGATTATCATAAGTGCCCACCCATATTTGCATGTGCACTACAGTCTCTTGGTGGTCGTCTTGCTCCTTGTAGATTACTGAGTTATCTTTGTTTCGTGAGCGCAGCTGTGTTAGCAGTTTCTTCAGGGTTAGTTTTAAGCATATTGTTCCTTGTTAGTAATCTTCCATATCACTGCTGTTTGGCCTTAGGACTGTTTCAGCTTAGAAAACTAATGTGACTGAAAAGGAAATCCCCCTCCCTTTCTTGGAGAGATGTGGGGCAGGGAAAGGACAAATTTTTTGCTTGCTTTTCTAGCTTGAACTGGCTAATCAGAGTAGAGGTGGTGGTGGCACATAGGGATGACCAGAAGAACATGGCCATTAGCACAGGAGCAGGATGTGCTCTCATCAGGAGGCAGCCTTCAGATCACCTGAGATGATACATTTAAGCTCAAATGATCTGATCTTGCTGATTTCCCATCATAAGGCCTCTGAAGAAAAAAAAAATTCTTATTTTTAGAGTGATGCTGACAATTTGGATCAGGTCTCTTTGCTGTCAGACCTTTTTAAAAGGAGATGTATCACTAAGAGGTTGGAAACAGGGTATTCCCAGTTTAGGAGCCTGTGCTGTGCAGAAGGCAATATGAAGGAGTCATGTGATCTTGTCTTACTGTGACATCCACAATTCTAATTTTGAGACAGAGGGAAGCATCAGCTATAGTGCAGTGTCTCGGCTCCTCATTTCTAGTACCTGGTCCTGAGACTATCTGCAGAATGTAGAACAGAGGAAAACCATTTAAAAGCAGACTAATAAAAAGCTAAGAATCTTTTCAATTTAACTTGAGATTTTTGACTACTATATGTGTGCCACAGACCTTTCTATTGCAGGGTTGATGCTAGATATAAATCAGTCTGTATTATATGTTAGCCTGTATTAGAGGCTAAAAAACATGCATTAATATAATTCTCCTTTACCATATATGCATACAGTGATTCTGTAGGCTATCCTGTATCATCCTCGTAATAACAACAGTATTTCTGGTAACTTACGTCAGGTGGAGGGCAACTACTGTTCTGATTTAATGAAAACTTCTTTGTGTTGCTGACAAATCCTTTTTATGTCAGCATGGCAGTTTGCTTGTGCGAAATGTCCTGAGCAACGTGGCGTGACTCTAGGAAGACTGCTAACTGAGTAGTGATGTAAAATTGTGCAGAGATGAAGTAAAGACTTAACTGTGTGTGCCAGGTGTGTGTATAATTTTTAAAATTTTCTCTAATAAACTAATAAAGCCTGATTTCTGACCTCCTTTCACTCCTCCAACTCCTTCTCCTGTTCTGTCAAAGCTTTCAGAAGGTAAGACAGAGGGCATACTCTACCTAAATTTCAACGCCACATGTGCCAAGTGACCCAGTTTTTCCTTAGTGAGGTCAGTAGGCTTGTTTTCATCTCTGTCCAGCTGCTAATTTTGTGAGCTCTGGTGGACAATATTTATTTTGAGGTTTGAACTGAACTGTCTGAAACATCATTGAAGCTGGATGATGGTTTGGAAAGTTATTGTGGGAAGCAAGACAGACAGACTGTGTAGCATCTTGTTTCTAGGAAATCAGTTGAGAAATGTAATAGAGATATAATTACATAGTTTCACTTAAAAAGTTGTTAGAAGTTAATAACGCCGACAGTACATCTTTGGAATCAAGTAATTCTGTCAAGTGTAGTTGCAGTGGACTTTTTGTGAACTTATGTGGAATAAGGTGAGGACAAAGAGTACTGGCATTGACTTGTTTTGACAACAAGAGTAATAAACATGCCAGCTTCTGCTTGTTTGTTTTTTGTTCCCTCTTGCCCCATAAATGTTAATGTTTCAGATTAGCTTTGTTTCCCCTAGTGAAATGGTCACATCATGAAAATGTTTTTTAGCAGCAGTTCTAACAGCCTGCCTTAATAATGAGCTTAGCTAAAGGGTTAAATGTTAAATGGAGACACTTCTTTGTGGTTGATGAATTATCAAAAAGTTGAAGGCTCTCAAAAGCCTTGGCAGGAATGTGTGATTACATAGGTTCCTGCAGTGGTACCGATTCCAAGTTGGGAACAGCTTATATTGCTCTGTGTATCGGTTTCCTGTCTGCTCTGTGCACAGGATTGTTTTGGGGTACCATCCATTCTCACACTTCACACTGCATCAGAAATAGTTCAAGACTTCCTGCTTGAAGACTCCCAATGAATCCTATGACATTCAATTGATTTGTAGTGTAGATGGTGACTCAAGAGTAAAGAACTATTTGTACTGTGTGTTTTGCTACTTAGGATTTTGCAGAAGTCTGTCTGTGAAAGAGCTGAGTGGCTTTCCTAAACAATTTCTCAGTCTTTGCTCAATAAAAAATTGTTTGGACTACATGGGAGGAGGTTGTTTCTGGAATTAGTGCGTTGGTTCATGTGCCTTGTAATGCAGTGCAGTTAGTAAGTGGTCTAGGCTTTTGGTGCCAGTGTTTATTTTGAAATTGCACAGCAGACAGGACAGGCAACTGAGCAGCTAGTGCATGACAGGTCAGTGTTTTGGACAGTGTCTCAACACGGGAACTTTTGATGTGCTGAAACTGTGAACCAGTTCACTGTAAAGCTTATTTCAAAGCCTGTAGGACTGACAGCTTTAAAACCATTGTTAGTATAAAGATGTTGCAGGGTTTCTGTCTGGACACTTACATGCTGGGCAAAGAGAGGCACTATGGCAAACTGCCACAATAGGTTGCAGCACTATAAATTTACTCATCCCAGTTCCACAGTGATTGACAGTGACCAGACAGCTACATCCTCACTCCAGAGGTCTAGTAGTCACCTGTGAATGATAATTCAGATTAGCTGTATAGATTTCTATCAGCATTGCGGTAGGAGTTAATGTTGAATGCTGCAAGTAGAAAGCAGCTGTGCACCCCAAATCCCCACCTATTTCTAACAGTGAAGTTATCAAGTTCCTAGAGAGACTGGTATTTCCGGGAAAAATTAAAACTTGGCTCAGTGAATGAGTCCCGTTTTAGTCCAGTACTCATACTGACTGAAAAATAACCTGACCTGGAGATCCTGAGAGCTGCAAACTTTCCTAAAGCTTATTTCTTAATTGCCACTGTTGTTACTATTGTGCAATTTGTAGCAGAATCTTAGCACTAATGAGGAGAAACAAGAATTCAAAGTAGTAACAGTATTTATTGTCAGATGTAAAACATATATCTACCATGTAAGAATACACTGAAGGGACTAGAAGTTTTTATTATGAGTACGCCCTTGGGCTGCTGTTTATGCAGCCACATTTATCTGCTGTGCAACACCTCCGTGTTGAAAGCGTGAAGCATTTGAAAATTCTCTTGCAGGTCCCCAACCACAAGGTGAACTACTGAGACGCACCACTGTTTTGGCAGGTGTGTCAGCTTTGATTACCTGTGGTGCTATATCTAGTAAAAATAATAAACTAAAAATGTTTTGTAAGAAACATTTCTGCAGCGGTGGCATCATTGTTTATACCATGATAGTCTGAGGACTGGGGAAGGGAATTACTTTCCTTCAGTAGATACAGCTGAGAAAGTAACAGACAGGCTTTCTGGTAGAGAAGAGCAGGAGTCCACACGACACTCCTTGCTTGTTATGTCATTGCTTAAAATCATAGAATCATATAATGGTAGAGATTGGAAGGGACCTCAGGAGATCATTAAGTCCAACCCCCCTGCCAGAGCAGGTTCGCTCAGGGCAGGCCACACAGGAACAGATCCAGGTGGGTTTTGAAAGTCTCTGGAGAAGGAGACTCCACAGCCTCTCTGGGCAGCCTGTTCCAGACTCTGTCACCCTCACAGTGAAGAAGTTTTACCTCATGTTGAGGTGGAACTTCCTGTGTTCCAGTTTGTGACCATTGTCCCTCATCCTATCGCAGGGCACTCCTGAAAAGAGGCTGGCCCCTTCATCTTGACACCCACCCTTGAGGTATTTTTAAACCTCTGAAAGTATTATTCTGATTGTTCTGCATTTTTTAACTGAAACAGGCATTTCTGAGTCTGAAAGCCTCTGAGGTAAAAGTCATGTCTGCTGCTGTGCAATTAGTACCACATCTATTTTTCTGTTCACAGTTCAAACATTAGAAGAGGTAGTGAAATGGGATACAATTAATATTATGAAATAGAACTTTTAACTCTTCTATTACATGCCTAAGCTCAGAACAGGTTTCAGTTTAACCTAGTGTGTAGTACTCTCCAAGGCTGCTGAAGTATTTTTATAGCAAGAACGGAGTATGATCTTTTTCAGATGGGGTTGACCCTGGTGTAAACAGGTATCCTGGTTTAAGCCCACCCAGCTGGCAGTGAAGCATCACGCAGCCACTCACTCACTCCTACCCTGCTCCAGTGTATCAAGGCAGAGACAGGGAGGGTTCACTTTGGTCACGGACCAAAGATAGACTCGGCTTGAGGAAGCAAAATCAATTCAGTTTAAACCACAAAACCACCACCAATTTACCAATTGAATCAGAGTAGCACAATGATAAATAGAACCAGATCTTAAAAACACCTCCCCCCCACCTTTCTCTTCTTCCCAGGATCAGATCTGCTCCTGATTCTCTGCTTCCTCCTCCTCCCCGAGTGGTGCAGGAGTGCAGGGAATGGGAGTTGCCATCAGTCCTAGTCTGTTCTGTGTTGTTTCTGCTGCCTCTTCCTCCTGAGAGGGAAAACTCCTCACAGTCCTCCCTTGCTGCAGTGTCGCATCCCTTGTATGGGAGATGATCCTCCATGAACTTCTACCAGTGTGGATCTCTTCCATGGGCTGTAATCTTCCCAGTAATGCTGTAATGCTACAATGCAGACTTCCCTCAGAGACATATCCTTCTTTGCAATCAGTCCCCTGCTCTGACGTGGGATCCTCCACAGGCTGCACAAGAGATTCTGTGCCACCATTGATCTCTAAGGGCTACAAGGGCTCATTCTGCTGTGTCACCATGAGCTGAAGGGAAATGGCTGCTCCAGTGTGTCTCCCCTGCTCCTTCCTCATTGACCTTGGTGTCTGAATGATTGTTTCTCTCACATCCCCCTCCTCTCCAAAACAAAAGAGCTCCCAAAACAAAATAACTCACCCAACAGGTTTTTCCCCTCTTAAATATGTTATTGCAGAGGCACCAATCAGCTCGGCCTTGGCCAGAGGCAGATGCAGTTTGGAGCTGGGGGAGCTTCTTGAAGCTTCTTACATGAGGCCATGCCAGTAGCCCCTTCCACCTCTACCAGTACTGTGCCAGACATAAACCAAACAGAACACATCAGGTTTCTGGTTTGCACTGCAGATGGGTTGTTTGGTAGGATAGCATTTGTGTGGGTCTGGAATTCCCTTCCAGTCCAAACTTTTACTGGTAGCTCTAAGGAGCAAAACTGAACAGGACCAATTTTTAAAAGACGATTCCCACTTAGTTCTGTTCTGTTAGTGGCAGTAGGCAAGAGGACACCCCAGTAAGTATGTCATCTGAGAGAGATGGCAGGAAAGAGCAGTACTAGTAGCTACCTCTCTTCTCATTTATTTCTTACTCTGCTGTGACTGCTTGAAAAATGCCTTTATTTTTACCAGCATTTAGGTCCCAGGCAACCAGGACAGCTGTAGACCAAACTGACCACTTTGGGAACAGCTGTTAAAAGTGGCTTGTCAGCTAGATCCTCCACACTCCACGTCTAAGAAAACCAAGTACTTGCGCATTACGGTTACTAACAACACACTTTCTCTCTACAAACTCTTATGTCTTGGCAAAACTGTGAAGAGAAGTAAATTCTTGGTAACCTGCATCAAATTTCTGTGGTGCTAAAAGGGTAGGGTTTTCCTTGTATTATTTGCCATTTTTTAAAGTGTAAAGAGTATTTTGAGAAGTGAAGGGAAAGTGCTATTCTGGCTTTATGTCTTTTTCTACCCACCTCATCTCCTTGTTTTGGGCCACTTTTACTTTGTAGAGATATTATTTCATCCACAAAGAGAGTCCATTTGTGTGAGAGTCCACTGTTGTTTGTTTCTGGTTTGGTTTTTTTTTTTCTTGTAGCTTATACAGCTTAATTTAAAATGCTCCACAGGAAGGGTGTTGACAACTGTTGTTGCCTACCACGCAATTAATAATTATATGATGCACCTATACTCTCCCAGCATGGGGTAAGAAGCAAGGGAAACTCCCAGCCCTGAGTGCGTAGCACTGATGTTCTTTTTTTCTGCACAGAAATTGGTCTGAAGGATTAAGTCTTTGCATCTCTGTAAAGAGAGTTGAAATGGGATACTCACATAGACATGTGGACCTCGAACAGAGGAGATCAATGGTAAGCTGTTTCTAAGGAGTTTTAATTTTACAGAATCACAGAATGATAGGTACTGGAAGGGACCTCTGGAGATCTAGTCCACCTCCCTCTGCCAAGGAAGGTTCACCTAGAGAAGGTCACACAGGAACATGTCCAGGCGGGTTTTGAATGTCTACAGAGATAGAGACTCCACCACTTCTCTGGGCAGCCTGTTCCAGTGCTCCATCACCCTTAACGTACAGAAGTTCCTCCTCATGTTTAGATGGAACTTCCTGTGTTCAAGTTTGTGTCTGTTACCTCTTGTTCTGTCACTGGGCACCACTGAAAAAAGACTGGCCCTGTCCTCCTGACACCCACCCTTTAGATAGGATTTATAAGCATTGATCAGATTCCCTCTCAGTATTTTCTTCTCCAGACTAAACAGACTCATGTCTCTCAGCCTTTCTTTGTCACAGAGGTACTCAAGTCCCCTAATGGTCTTTGTAGCCTTCTGCTGGACTCTGTTCAGCAGTTCCCTGTCCTTCTTGAACCAGGGAGCCCAGACCTCGCCACAGTACTCCAGATGTGACCTCACAAGGGCAGAGTAGAGGGGGAGGAGAACCTCCCTTGACCTGCTGGACACACTCTTCTTCATTCATCCCAGGATGCCATTGGCCTTCTTGATCATGAGGGCACATTACTGTCCCATGGATAATTTATTGTCCACCAGGACTCAGAGGTCTTTTCCTACAGAGCTGCTTTCCAGCAGGTCAGCCCCTAACCTGTACTGGTACAGGGAGTTATTCCTCCCCAGGTGTAGGATTCTACACTCATCCTTGTTCAATTTCATTAGGTTCCTCTTTGCCCAGCTCTCCAGCCTGTCCAGGTCTCACTGGATGGCAGCACAGCCTTCTGGTGTGTCAGCCACTCATCCCAGTTTCGTGTCATCAGCAAACTTGCTGAGGGTACGCTCTGTCCCTGCATCCAGGTCATTGATGAATATATTAAATAGGACTGGACCCAGAACTGACCCCTGGGGAACACCACCTATTATGGGCGTCTAGCAATGAGACTCTGCCACAATAAGGAATGTCCTTATACGTAATAAATACCCTTATAAGTAGTATCTTTATAAATATAATGCATGATACTTCTAATGGGGTCTGGAACAAAGTAATTTCCTGAATGAATTTTTTTTCCTTAATTTTGTTGTGGCTACCAGAAGTGTTATTAGCAAATAGAGGCTTGATTTCTTCCTTGAATGGGAAAGTGATAACTGAGCTTGAAGGAGATGTGCTTTGTTCCCCTAATCCAAAGAACTTGGTTCCAGAAAACTATTCCCTGCGGTAGAGTCCAAACCTACATACAAGTTGTAAGGTAATCACTTGAGTTGGTTCAGACACTCAGGGGCCTTTTCTGTAAGTGCCCAAGGTGAATGAATAACTTTCTCTGTTAATCCCAGAGTGATGTACTTATGTGCTATTTTGGGAAGAGGCGCAGGAATGGGAGAGAAGGTGCTGGTCCTTGGGAACTCAAAAGGTTTACTTTTTCTCTCAACAACTAAGTTTGCTCCTTGATACCTTTTTTTTTTTTTTTTTTTCTCCTCAGAACTTAGCATTTTCAGACAACAACCTTAAGCAATGCCTTCTAAATCTCTTCAGTCTGAAATACTGCTTTTCCTTTGGAAAGTGGTACGGTTTGCAGCGCTAAGAAACAAAACAGTAAAGAGAAAACTATAAAGCAGTTAGATGAAGGACTGGAGTACTTGCAGGAGACAAAGGTGAACTCTAAGTAAATCAAATTCGTCCTCTAGTCTTCCATCTGCCCCAAAAAATCTCATGAGTCATGCCCATACTTTTTCCAATAACTTGAGCTGGCACCTCCCACTTGTACTATTTTCTGCTCTGCTTTCATGTTGAACACTCTAATAAGTATGACCATGTATATTCTAGTTTAATGACTTTAAGAGCAGGGGAATTTCCTAACAGGTCAGAGAAAAAACTTCCTGAGGGATAAGAAGGTGCTAAGTTTGTGCTACACATTTTTCTGACATCCTGAGTTCCAGACTTACTTCATTTCCAATGTGAATCTCTTAGATCCAGAGTACTCCATTATCCAGTGGAGTCTGGGACGTCTCTTGTTTCATTGAGCAGCTTCAAGCTGAGTTAAATAGTGTTGACAGAATCTTCTACTAGAATGTGTTTGGAGTCCAGCTTTACAAAGAAATGGTAAAGGTGGTTTTCTTCCTTGTTCTGCTGTTGGCCTGATGCGTGACTGTGGACAAATGACTTGCTATCATGATTCTGGCTATCATCTGCTGTTCTCAAAGTGCTTGACGAGACAGATGTTTTACACAAGAGATAGTGGGATGGGTTTTTATAAGAGATTTGTGTTTATAACTTAGAGCAGAGAGAGTGGCCATTTGAAAACCAGGTTTGGAAATAAAGTAGCTTTTATAACCTGATTTCTTTTTGGTTTATTGTACTGATAAAGACACAAAACACAACTTGATTATATTAACAGCCTTTTAAACAATTATACAGAAGGAAAATTCTTCTTGAGTTGTACTGCGCAGGTGTAGGCTTCTTACCTCCTAGCTTTTTATAGTGCTTTGTCTTAGCAATTTACAGGTTTCCATAGTGTCATCAAATATGGCTGATTGCAGGGGCAGTGTGCTTCCATTCGGTATGTAGGGGATGAAAGAATCCTAAAATGTAATGTAAAGTATGTAGAATACTGATGGCACTCCACCGTAACCCCGGAAAAAAATCTTGATTTGATGCTACCTTTAGAAGACCTTGTCTTGCCACAGAAATGCTAAGGCAGAAAAGTCCTCTGCTGGAGTATCTTGTCTCTGGTAATGGAGGTAAAGAATAGAATGAACTGCTAAAAAAATATGGTTACTGCACCATTTAACTCCCTTAGTGTCCCAAGAACAGAGGAATTAGCAAAAATAATTTTTTATTTGCAAAATCATTGGGAATTTTGCATTCCTTCCTAAGCTCATAGCTAGGTATCTTTTCTCCATTTTAAGATGGATTTGGAGGGAGCAGAACTTCCCTTCTGTTTTTTGCTTCAAACAATCTCGAGTCCTGCTGTGTGCTACTTTACAAAATACAGTCAACCCCATGGAAGTGTCACGTCACTTGTTTAGGCAGAATTGCAAATAATGCTATTAATGATCCATGTCTTACCAGTGCAGCTGGAGCATGAGCTGGGAGAAGCCTGTGTGTCCCAGTTGTCTCACTCAGACAGATAGCTTTGCTGCAGTGTCAGTCTCGAAAATTCTCCAGGCTGGCTGCTTTCCATTGACACAGGCTGCACAATCCACGCAGGATGATGGATGAGAGTCTGCTGTGATGATCTCATTACTTGATACCCTCTTTTCCAGATACTGTTTTCTGCATCATACTGTACACAAATACGGTAGCAAACCAGAACTCACCATATAAATAAAGGCCTGGATAGAAAGCTGTGCCAGTCATCACCCATAAGGCTTTTATTTTCCAAAGTCTGGCATAACACTGCTCTCGTCTAGGAACTAGTTATGAAAAAGTGGTTATAGCTTGAAGTCTTCTAAAAGAAAGTAATGTAGGTATAAGGGGTTAATTTATGATGTAGTAAAAGGCTTCATGCGATAATAGGGAGTGCATATAATTATCAGATAAAGGATTTAGCCTTGAGAGCCTGAATTCAGCTGGTTACAACCTTTTAATGTAACGCCTTGTGCCTCATGGCAACCTATTCAATACAATGAAAATAAAGTAAGATGACTGGAAGGAGACTGTGTTTGTAAGGGCGTGGGTGGAGGCGAGGTAAGATAGTTTGAATTTATCAGTCACTTGTCTTGGATAGGTAAGATCAAGAATAGCTTCTGGGGAACTAGCAAGGAGGAACAAGAAAGATATGTTAATTTCTAGGGTTCTTTAGCGGAGCCAAATTGTTCAGTAGATTTGTAAGACTGGTGCTTAAAAACTGTTGCAGAGTTCTCACCAGCATGTTTGCACTCAATGGAGTTTCAGTGTTACACACATTTGCAAGTAAAGTTACTTTAATGAAGGTCAGGAGGGCTTTCCCTCTGCCATGGTAGTGCTTGAGCTGCCTACGTTTCTGAACTCTGTTATATTTTATATCTCTGTTTACTGTGCCAATGGAATTGTCTTGTGTTTAAGAGGAGTGAGTCGGGAAAGAGTAACTTCTAGGTTTCAGTGCAGAATGTACGAGGACACACCAGTGGCTACGTTAAAACCAAAAGAGCCCAGTGAAATTGGGTAGAAAGTATGAGGATTTGGGTTTTTTTGTTTGTGTTTTTATATTTTTGTATTGCTCTTAAGACTGTAAGTAATATGTCCATAAGAATGTTGGGTTTCATAATCTGTTGCGGCGATATCATCTGCCATGGGAGGCACTTCTACTATACCGCTCTATTAAAATTCAGTAGGGAAGTATTATTATTTTTGTGAAGACCCGATACAATATTTACATAGGAATTATTAATTTTAAAAAATTTGTTGCATCAGAGAATCACACAATGTTTTCCTTGGATGTATTAATCAAACCTTGTTTTACATGTAAGCATTACTGTACTTCTGTTAAGACAATAGAAGAAAAATGGATAGGGAAGTGGGGGAAACCTTGGCTTGTCCAAGGGATTGGAATGTGAGTTTGATAAACAACCTTGAGTGGACGTCTATGCACCCTTGAAGAGGCCAGAAAGTCCTGAGAAAAGAACCACCAGTCCACAAACAGAGAAAGCTTATCAAAGTTACAATGGAAAGAGAAAAGCATCTAATTGTGGACAGGTGGTCTTTGCTTGGGCCAATCAGGTGTGGGCACTTGTTATCAGAAGGGTTGTAAAAGGGCTTGCAGCCACAATAGATTTAGGCTTTTGGGGAAGTTGCATGTGTGTTTAGTCTGTCTCAGCAATGACATGTTGAGTCTTACGAGGACAGGGAAGCATTCCCTTAATCTTGTGATGTGCTACTGATGAAAGCATGAAGGGATAGTTAGGATGGGAACTGCACCTTCCAGTTTACACTGCAAGACTTGCACATCTAGGCTTATTACATTAGGCTGACTACTTTTATTGTCAGAGGAGACAGATGAACATTTTAAAGTTTGCTGCATCTGATGTATTTTGCACATCTAGAATGAGTTGTGTCATACAAATGCATTTCTCTTCCATTATAATGAGATTCTAGTCAAGAATGAAATGTGTCAAAATCTACAACAGAAATGCCTACATCTGAGCAGATTACTCCCTTCCCAAAGGTTCTAACTGTAACCCCTCTGTGTCTTACCACTACCCTACACCTAATCCCAAAATAAGTAAATTCCCTGGATTTATGTGCTTTGCTATGACAATAACCCACACGGTTTACCTGAAAACTTGTGCCATATTCTCAGTCATGGCAGTGGCAGCTGTATTTGTCTATGCTGGTGCCACCGGTGTTCTGCGTTATGCGAGCATTGATTAGCTTGAGCATACTGCTGGGCCAGTGTGCTTCAGATGACCAGAATGCCTCCCCAGTTTTCATGCTCTGAAACTGGCTGGGCTGGTAACCACAAAGCCAAAACATTTCTGTGTCCTGGGTGTGCAGTGAAGAAGCATCAGTGCTGGGTAGGTCAGGCTGCTTAGGGGATCAGGCCATGCTCAGTATGAAATTGCCTCCCTGGCTGGAATTGTGTTGTCAAAAATTTGCTCTGTCTTAAGCCCTCTCGGAACCTAGACCGTTTTAGGTAATGTCAGTCCAGAGGCATAGTTGCCTTTCTTGCCCTTCTCCAGGTTTCCCACCTGGTCACCTACTGATAGGTAACTGAGGGTTGCTGGAATTGCTTATTAGGAACTTTGTTCATTAACTTACTTGATGTAATATGTGTAATTGTTTATTATGCCATATGATCTGACATCTGGTCCAGAAAGGTGGAGTTGCTGAGTTATTATTTGTAATTGCTACATTTCTAAGGCAGGGCCATTAGTTGCTCTTAATATAGGGTTGTGCTCAGCAGTGCAGTAAATTAGAGCGGATAGGTATTACATTATTGTGATAGTCATATTGCCCTGTCACTTGTAAATTGTGGGGCTTAACTATGTCCTGATCACTGTTTATGTTGCTGCAGTAACACTGTCAGGCATTGGTATGAAATTAAGCATAATCTGTACTGCTTTTAATGATCAAAGTGAAGCTCCTGTCAGAGGTTAGGGCTGGGCCAGCCACTATATGAGTGACAGACACTCTCCATTAATGCCTTTTCCTTCTGAAAGGGGAAGAGAAAGGTAATAAGGGAGATAGTCTTGTGGATTGGAAAAGAAATAAAACCCCAGCTTTAATGAAAATAGTAACAATAAAATGAAATATATACAAATATTTACAAAACCAGTGTCACCTGAAACCCCCGATGGCAGTTGTGTCACTGTCACCACTGATGCCACGGAGCAGGCACTGGGGAATTCCCAGACTGGACTCAGTGGCAGATTGGAATCGGACTCGGGAGCTGGATTCTGGAACTGGATTCAGGAACACGCAGATCAGGATTAAACACAGAATGGACAGAGTCCTCCTCAGATGCCAGCCATTCAAGACGAGAAGATCCCTCAGCTTTATACTGAATATGATGTATATGGGATGGTATCCTTTGTTGGTTAGTTTAGGGTCACCTGTCCTCCTTTGCTCCTCCCCATGGGTGTGGCTTTTTACTTTCTGGACCCCTAGTGTGGTACACTAGATTTAGCAGTGACCTTGATCTGCACAGGAGCAAGTATTAGCAGGAGCGTTTTTGCACACCAGTCCTTGGTAGTAACTCTAAAGCACAAACTAAGAAATGGGTCCATTAAAAGTGTATTTTTGCCATGACTTTTCACTTTGAAAGGCCAAATCATTGTTGGCTCTCCAGACTACGCTATTACCATTTATGTTAGGTAGAAAGAAGACAGCATTACCATCAGTGTACTAGTTCAGTATGATATTATAGAAAGGAGCAATTGTGAGTGCATTTTCTGAAATATTAAATCCTCCTGAAGAATTGGCTCTTAAAGCTCTGTAGTTTTTAGGTCCTTACCATCTCATTGCATCTCATGATTGACAGGTATAATATTTCCTGAGGTGGTTTCTTCCTTTTAACAAAAATAGCTGAGAGAGACTGTTACTACTTATCTTCCATGGGGTCTTCGTGATAGTTCTCCTATGTAACTGATGTACTGCACTATTAGCAGATATTTGTTTCTGACCTGTAAACATGAATGAATGTGTATAGGTAGGAGAGCAGAGAACTACTGCAAAAGCTGGTATGAAAATGGGATTTGAAATTTGAATTGGAGTGTTTTTGTTTGCCCACAGAAAAATTGCTATTTTACTTCAAGAAGGTCTTAACTTGGTTGTGGGGTAAATTTAACTAAGTCTTTACATGATAGTTCTGTGCTATCCTGTGCTCCTTTTTACCTCTGTCTTAGGGAAGCAAAGCATGCCTCACTTCTTACTCTCTCCTTAGAGTATAGCTAAAATGAGAATTTGTCTTTATAGTGAGAGTTTATTCCTGCAGATCTTTCTGTGTGCATGCTAGTGTTTCAGCTTAAGCAGCCACTAGGGTAACAGCAGAGTTTGTTTTAGTTTTCAGGGATACTGAGGCCTGAAACAGTGAGTTGATTCCCTGTATTCCCCATAGATGTCCCCTTTCCTCAGTCCTTTTCATTATACCTTCACACAAAAAAAGGTGCAGCTGAACCAATACACTCGTTTGGGCTGCTGCCTGCGCTCTTGGAATCTGTTTCAGTGAAGTCTCATCTTTCAGTGCTCATGCAGTGCTCCATCTGTACCCTAGACTAATTGTATTCATCTGATCATGTCTGAGAAGCCAAAACATTATGAAGTTTCCAGCAGACAGTAAGCATAATGCTTTTCATAATGTTTCCTGCATTTTTTTCAGTGAAGCTGTTCTGTAACATCTGCCTGATACTGGAATAAACGATGCAATTAATCTAACAGTCCTAATGACAAAGGGATGTGTCAGATCAGAAGCAAGCATATAAGGTTACCCCTTAACCTTTAGGAACTGTATGTTGAAATCTCTTTTGTGCAAGGCACCGTTCAGGTACAGAGTATGCAGTTTCACAGTCTGGATACAGTGTCTCTGCCACACTGATGAAATATGAGTCAGTATATCCAAAGACTGCTGTCAACAAATGAAAAGTTTTATGTGTCCAACCAACCATAGATGACAACTGTTCTGTGGAGTTTTGCAGGCTATTATGTAATTCATCTTAAGGGGTGTTGGATAGGTACCTGTTATTAGAAATTAAGGGTTATAGTCTGCCTCCATGGGTGTGTCTCTTGAAAAATGGGAGGTTACATCAAGCGTATGTCCTTTGATGGAAATTTGTAGAATGAGAAGGGAACCAGTAATATCTCCATAGACCAGAACAGCTACATATTACATCTGTGTAACCCTGTAGATGTAATCTGCTTCACTGAATTACTTAGGACTTTAAATAGGACAGTGTGCATGGGGCCTACATAATTTCAAAAGCACCTGTACATTTTTATTATATTCTCAAGAGTTGTTAATATGTTTATGATAAAGTAAATCTCAGTTAGGCCTTTAGAGAGGTCTGGATGGACTTTCTGTAAGTTATCTGTTACCTTGTGTTGATATTTCAGCTTTGTCTGTTTTGACTAGGTTTTTTTGTGCTTCTTTTTTTTTTTTTTTTTCCCCTTTTAGTAAGTAGTGGAAGATATGATGCCAGTGTTCATATTATTTTTAAAATACAGAAATTGGAGTTGAAAGAAACAGAAGAGTGATAATGAATAGCAGAATTGGGAAGTCCTAATTTTTTGTCAGTAGTAGATTAAGCCTTTATAATTATAACTGGTGTAGTCAGTACTTCTTTTCTCCTATATTTATCATGTTCCTTTATAGTGATTATATTCTCTAGTTCTCTGTATTACTTATACCACACTTTTCATACCAGCCTAAGTATGTGTATTAAAGAATGAATCACAAAGTAGTGGATTTTATCTTGAATTCCCAGGTGTGCCACATCAGTCTGGCTCTGGCCTAAATGGATCTGATCTCCAAGCAGGTGAAGAATTGGGTGATAGGCTCTGGTTTTACAGGCTGTATAACTTGTGGTATGTTGTCCTGTTCCTAAAACAGGAAGTGCGCAAGAAGAATACCTATTTAATTGCATGTACTCCCACACACATGCAATAATGAAATAATTGAACCTTTCTGCACATGATGATATAAAAAGCAGCAAACGTAGGTGGTTTACACTATCTTTCCATATTTGCTTGATTGTTTTCTGTGGTTGAACCTAAGGTTAGGGACTCAATAGAGACAAAATGGGATGTACCCAGCAGCTTTGCTGTGGTGCCTGCCATGAGCCTTCCGAATTGCTGTTCCATCACACTTAAACCAAAACCATGTTGCAGTTCCTGGACTTGACTGTGAGAAATACTAAGCAGAAGAGCGAAGAAGGGGAGTGTCTCTGTTTAAGGCTCAGGGCAAGCCCATATGAAACACAGAGCAGGATTAGCCCCTTCCCCTTCCCTCCCAGGGGAGGATAAAAAGGGGAATAAGGAAAAAGAAAAATGCCTCACCAAAGATTGGAAGTTAAGACTATAACAAATTTAAGGAATAACAGGAGAAAATGAGAAGAAAGGAGTATTAAGGGCAGAAGGATACAGAACTCTATGCAAGACCCGCTCTGGTATGGCGATGGCTGTACAGCGCATGTGGAGTCAGGCCCAGCTGGGCTGAGATGCCCTCGCAGCAGCAGAGCTAGGGAAGGAAGAGCCCCCCAAACCTCCTGTCTCCTTGTTCTGTGGAGTGTGGCAGGGAAGGGGAGGGAATAACAGCCGCCCTCTGACTCCTCAGTGTTCTGGGTTACCACCTCTTCCCGCCACTGAGTCTGGGCACCCTTAAACCACAAGAGGGAGAAAGGAAAAAAACACAAGGAAAAAGGAGATGGTATTTTGGAATAGAGAGGACTAGGAGGGATAGAAATTCCTTATAGTGAAAAACCTATAGGGGGAAGTTTTTCCAAATGTCTGTCTTATCTTACGGCATTGCTGAGGTGTGTGTTTCCAGCATGTGAAGCAGTGTCCTGGTTTGAGTAAGAACCGAACTAATTCTGTTCAGTAATTTTTACTTCTCAGCTCAGTTCTTCTAACTAACTGCACTTTCTGAAGTCAGCAGCCTGTTTCTCACAGACAGTGTCTCCTTCTGGCAGTGATAACACCCCATGTTTAGAGTTACTACCAAGGATTGTTGTGCAGACCAAGGCCACTGCTGGATCTTGTGTACC
>WTSP01016254.1:0-18726 GCA_025331215.1 Actenoides lindsayi | reverse complement strand
CTCTCCAGCCTGTCAAGGTCCCTCTGGATGGCATCCCTTCCCTCCAGCATGTCAGCCACCCCACACAGCTTGGTGTCGTCAGCAAACTTGCTGAGGGTGCACTCGATGCCACTGCCCATGTCTCCAACAAAGATGTTAAACAAGACTGGTCCCAGTACTGATCCTTGAGGGACTCCACCTGTCACTGGCCTTCACTTGGACATGGAGGACATAAATTGAGAAGAGCTGGAATCAAAGAAGATAAAAACCAAACCCACAAAAATCCCAGAAGAAACCTAACACCCAAAAACAAAGCCCACAACAACAACAACAAAAAATGAGAATAGAGATGAAAATGCAGAATATTTAATATAGTGAATGGCTGTCTGTAGGAAAATGCAAGTAAATACCAAAGAAACCTGGGAAGAATTTGTCATTTTGCTTCCCATTTTCTTTAAAACAGTTTATTGTCAGAAGCTCAGCTATCTACCTGTTTCATGAAAGTGAAATAAATCATCATTATTCTCTACATAAATATCAGAATACACCTACAAGGTTATCTTAGCTTGTATTACATAGCCCTCAAGGTGTGGATTACTAGAGTTACCTACAATATGTGAAAATTAAGCCATCAAGCTGTAGTGAATTTAAGGAGAATTAGAGACCTGTCACAGGTTCTTTTAAGTCTCAGTGTGAGAATCAAACCATATTTAACTGTTATAAAAAGATTAAAATGTGAGGTACCTTCATGAGTGAACATAATAATTGCTTAAAATAATAGTACCATTGATGTTTAAAATTCTGGTTTGTATTTCAGTATCACTTGCATTTTTGTTTTCAATTCCAGTATCTCTTGTTCTTTTTCGTCCTTTTTTAATTTTTTTGTGTGTGTGCATAGACTCTCAAGTCCAAAGAATCACTGACAAAATCTATTAACTGTGACAGAGACATTTTAAAAAATGGCCACATTCCACTAGGCACTGAATGTGCATATAACAAATTACTATTTCTATAATAAGTAGCTTAATATTTAACAGCTACTGAAATTCTACTTGCATTAAAATGTTGAGAAATCAACTTATACTGCATACTTCAAACAGTGAAGTTACCAAACATATTGCATTTTGCTTTTAAATAAATTAATGATCTTATTTTGCACATTATTTTTTACACCTAGGAAAATCTGTAGCCATTGGCTATCAATTCCTATGCTGTTTCCCCTGATACAGTGCCTTAAAATAAGGGCCTAATAAATAAACACCTAATAAATAAGGGCCTAAAAATAAGTGTTTAATATTAGACCTATTTTAAGTTTCTAGTTGAACACAGATGTTAAATGGCACGTTTAGTACATGTTTCAAAATCTGCATGACTAGAATTATCAGAGAATAATTTCTATCTGCAGACCTTTATTCTGCAATAAAATCCATATGTTGCAATCACTGGGTGAATCATTGTAGCTAGTCTGGAAATTGCCTGCACAGAATAGCTTACACTTCTAGGGCCTCAGTTTTAATCAGAACCTACAATATTTCCATAAAATATCCTTCTTTTCAAAGCATTTTTCTTCTACTACTTGCAGTAATATAAAGGATTTTTCCATTTTGAGAACGATACTATGTCCATAAGGACATAACAGAGAACTCACTAAAAGCTGTTTTTTGCCAATCCATACTAAACTTCACTTGCAGCTAGCAGTATTTGAACTTTGCTAGGCTTGCCTCCCATCTGCTGCACAATAACATCTGTGTTGGCATACCTTACCTAAAGAAATTTTTTTGCTTATATAATGAATTCAACATCTTTTTGTTTTGTGATTCTACTCAAACTTCCTACAAATGTGATTAAAAAAAAAAGTTTTCCAACATAAGTTTAAGTTTCAGACTTAAAGCACAGCTGTACAACCAAAAGGACTAACAGACATCTTTTTAGACTGTCACAGATAATCTGTAAATTTACAACAGAACAGTAATATTAGGTGAAAGATCAGAAAGGACGTTGTTTTTTTGGACTCTTAGCCATCAGCATTTTGTTATTGCAAGAAGCAGACATTTTGAACCTGTGATTTTGTCATCAAAAATTCCCTACATTAGGATAACAAACAGAAATAACAGCCTGGGATTTGCATTCAGCATTGTCAACTTCTTTAAAGGGAGTCTGAATATTTATGAATTCTGGGGAATGCTTCATGGCATTTCTTGTTAGTGCTCCTCCAGGTGCCTCGTTAGGCACAGTGAAGCTGCTTACAGGACATACTCCAACCCTATGCTGCCTGAATCTTTCATATTTGAAAATATCACAGTGTTTGCATATTGTTTTGAAGGGGGGAGGAAAGTGATTTTTGAGGATTGAAAGAAAAAGTACTAGTGACTACTACTGTTCTAACCTTTAGCCTCAGGAAGATTCTGCAATGAATGATCTACAATGCTAGGGTCAGGGGCAAAGCAAGAGCTTTCTCACTAACAGACACAAGCCTTTAAGCAGATTGAAAGAAAATACATTTCCATGCAGTTTCCATTAAGGAAGCGAGAAACACAGGGATACTTTCAGAATAAGTTTTATATTTTAGTTGTTTGAACTGGGATGGACACAGGGTTCTTTATTTGTCCCACTTTTTTTTTTTACCCACATTTTAAAACTAAAGCCACTGTGACTTTTTATGGGGATATGCCAATTTTAAAGGAAGTTTCTTATCATTGCTCTTTTTGCTTTTCAGCATTAGTGGCTTTGCCTGGAAAATACAAACAGCCAAGCTTCAGAAACTTTCTGCCGTATCTGCCTAAACCATATCTGTATATTCTATACCTTTATACAAAATCAGTAGTGGAGAAAATCAATCTAAAGGCTACAAATGAACAAGTTTATTAGCTTGTATAAGTGCAACAACAGATAGTAAATCTCTGTTGCAAGATAAAGTAAATGAAAATTAAAAACAAAAATGCAAGCCAGGTAGTAATGGAAAAATCTTCATTAAAGTAATTAGAGCATGAAGAATCTGGGTTTCTTGTAAAAAAAAGTACGCATTTAATTTTTAAGTTGTATTCTTAAATAAAAACAACCTTCAAAAGGAATTTCACTATCTGCTTCACAGCTACCCATTTAAAAATAGGAAGGATTATTTGGTAAACCACATATAAAGACTTTTTCAACAAAAATATGGGGGGAAAAAAGGAAAATAAGGTAAAAGATTATATCATTTTCTTCCTTTCGTGGAAAATTTTGTCAAAAAGGATTTCCAAACTGTCATATGTCTTGTAGTTACTTATTTAGAATGGTTTATTAAGAAAATTAATTTGGAGTATATTCTGTTTATGAAATGTAATTCCCTACCAGTCCCACAAATTATTTGAGCATTTGCACACTC
Source organism: Actenoides lindsayi (assembly GCA_025331215.1). NCBI lineage: Eukaryota > Metazoa > Chordata > Aves > Coraciiformes > Alcedinidae > Actenoides > Actenoides lindsayi. Next base: position 15,383 of record WTSP01016254.1, on the reverse strand, counting down.
TATTTACTTCTGAACTTTATGTTAGAAAACACAATGATATATCACAGTGATAGTTCATGAGAAAACACAAGATATTTTAGGGTGTTTAGTTTTAAAGGGGCTGTAATCCTAGGAAAAAAAAAAAATTAGAACTTCCTAATTTGGTACAAAAGAAGAGTAAGATTAAAGCCTTACCAGACTACTGCAGTCCTACTTGAGTATTAGTGTAAAATAAAATATAATAATAATTTAAAAAGATGGATTTTTATTCACCAAAAATATACATAATCCTGTGTTTAAACTTCAGTCATATGACTCTGCAATCATTAAACTACAGCGGAACAAATTATGAGCTGAAAACTATGCAGGGGATTAAGTACCCTATTGAATCTGGCTTTAGGAAAGAGATCTCTCTCTTTTTCTAAAAGAGTACTTTACTTTTAAGCTTCAAATCAACTTCCCTATGATTTATTTTTAAATAACTGTACAGGTAAATTTTTTTTCTTTTCAGAAGAAAACCAAATATTTCCACAAATACATTATTTTAATGAATTTTTCTTGTTAACACTTAGCTCTGACATTTTTTTCATTTTCACACATTTCACTTTGAAGTTGAACTTTTCACTTTGAAATGAACTACACTTATGTGTACAAAAATTCTTACTAATCTTGCTACTTATGTTGACTTATATCTCCATTATTTGTTTTGTTAATTCAGAAAGTCCAGTCTTCTAAAATGTAGTTTGACTATGCGACTAAAAAAGACAAGTGCCAAAATGTAATTAACACCTGAACAAATTCTTCCAGATCACATCAGTGAATTAGTGAAGCTTAAAAGTAATAATTAGTAAATATTTGCTTTGTATTAGACACTCCTCTAAGTATCAAAGTGTCAAATCATTAGAACCACTTAAAAATGGAATTCAAATCTTATTAACTCCTAGGCAGACACACCTACTGTATCTACTCCTGTCAGGGCATGTACAGAAAACAGGTTGATCTGGAACATGAAAAGCATAAAACAATGCACTTAATCCAATGTTGTTGCTGTTAATGAAAAAATTAAATAGATCAAAATGTATCGTACAGTGTCATTAAAGGTTTGAAAAGTTAGTGGTGATAGCCATTTGGCAGAAGCAAAGATTTGTGGGAAAGGAAGGCAAGAGATCTTATAAGAAAACTGATTTAAAAACATTTACATTTTAAAAAGGCTGGGGACAAACCAACCTGTCACTGTCTCTGATAACATCCTCATTAATAACCTGATAAAGCACAGAACAGATAAATGGACAATGAGGTGAAATGAAATCTGGCTCAACTGCCAACCTCACAGAATCACAGAATGTTAAGAGTTGGAAGGGACCTCGAAAGATGTTCTAGTCCAATCCCCCTGCCAGAGCAGGACCACCTAGACCAGGTCACATAGGAATGTGTCCAGGTGGGTTTTAAATGTCTCCAAAGAAGGAGACTCCACAACTCTTCTGGGCAACCTGTTCCAGTGCTCTGTCACCCTCACAGTGAAAAAGTTTTTCCTTATGTTTCTGTGGAACCTGAGGTGGTTGTGAGCAGTGACACAAAGTCCATCTGGAGCGTAGTCATTAGTGATGTGTTCCATGGGTTGATATTGGGGCCAAAATTGTTTAACGTCTAAGTAAAAATTGGAAGGCAAAGGCAGTAATATGTTACCTCCTATGAAAAAAAAAAGTATTCTCATATAAGTGATTTTTTTAATCTAAATATTAATTCCATTTTTAACCTTCCAAAATCAGCTGAGGTAAAAAAGGAGTGAATGTCACTGTCATCTCTTAACAGATCAGATCAGCAAGTTCTGCTACGGAAATTAAGAAAATATCAGTCCAAAATTCTTTTGCTTGTTTGCCTGAAAGGATCGTCTCCATTCCCCAAAGAATTTTTTAGCAGTGCACACATATGTGAAAGTTAATCTATAGCTCTACCCTAGAACAGAATTTGATGTCAGTCTAATCTGCCAGCGGAGGCAGTTTATGGTAAGATGACAGACTTTACACCAAAGCACCTGAAGATGAGGTGTAGTTTGGAGATAGCACCTCCAGCAAAAGTGGTGAACTTAAATGTATAGAGGATGGCAAACAAAAAAACAAAAGTTCTTAAATAAATGTCAATAGTTCAATAAAACTCATCTTCCAGATGAGTCTTTCTCATCTCATTAAAGAATAAAAAGAATCACTAAAACTTCTAGCCTTTTTTTTTTTTTTTAAATAATGGAAACATTCTCAAAGAGGCTGTAACACCAAAATAATTGGTAAATACCATTAAATGGAGGCAGGATAAATACAGTACATACCTTGCAAAAATACTTCTTGAAATGCAGGAAGCAAATTTTTGAAGGATGTTAAGAAAGGACAAATTTAGAAATATGAAGATATAAAACCTGATTAAAAGTAAAAAAGGATGTTGTTTAAAGTTTAAAAGGTTTTTGTGCTCTTGTTCTGTTCTCTTTGTCCAGAATTTAACATCTTCTAGGTTCTGAGAAGCCATGCAAAAATCTTGTTTTCAAAGCTTACTTCCTTTATGATTAAGCAATCTATTGACCCAAATATATAAGATTGAACGTAGGACAATTGGTTCTAGCAAGTGTAATTATTCATTGACCATCTTTATCTATATTTCACTGTGAACTGTTGATAGAATTTCAATTATGCCAAGTGAAAGGATTTTCTGTAGCAGAAACTTAATTCTTACAGACATGAAAATAGACTAGAAAGATTGTTTAGTTTGGGGGTGGTTTTTGGTTTTTATTTGGTTTTGTTTGGTTTGTTTCATTTCTTTATTGTGATTGTTGTTGTTGTTGTTGTTTTCTTAAATGTGCTTATATACTTGGCAGAAAGACAGAATTTGATGGTTTCTGTAACGACATTTGGGGACAGCAGGCCGAGGAAGAAGGCCTTGTTCACCTACCTATGCTTCTAACACAATTCTATCTTCTGTATCCCTGGTACAAAATATATACAGACACAGAGACGTGAATTCAAGTTGCAGGTAAGTACATTTGGGAAAAAAAAAAACACAAACCAAAGCAATAAACCCCAAATCTAACAGAGTTAGATGTGGATGACAAATATCCTGATAAAGCAAATAATGTCAAGTAAGCTGTATTAATTCCTGAATGATATGTATACACACATCTTTTTAATAATAACTGGAAAATTGGGAAGCATTTCCTTTTCTCTTCCTGATTATGAGTAACATATAGACTTAACTTTTACACCATCAGGAAAAGAACTGATACAAAGATAATGTAGACTCTGATCAGCATACAAGTGCTTGCTTTTGTTTTATATCTTTATGTTGACACCAGGCAGAAACTAGCTAGAAATTCTATGCTTGTATGGGGTTTTGCACTGTCACACTTTCAAATGCTGGCTCCTGGCAGGAGCAAGGAGCTATTCTTTGAGGAATTTCTCTCATACCCTGGCTGCCAGATATCAAACACAACCTTTAATTTAATGTCAAACTTGCCTCTCAGAATCTCAAATTTATTTATGATTGCAGGCATCCAAAGTGGGGTTTTTTGGACTGATTAACTCTGCAGAAACAAAAACATCTCCAGTTTGCCAGTTTTATTTGCAATTTGAATGCTAAACAAGCCTAAAAATGAAAACAGTGAATTTATTCTGGCAAAGCAGAGGTTAAACTATTGTTTATAAAACTGAAAGCAAAGTGGCAAAATAAAGCCACAGAACTAAAAAATGCAAACAGAATATACCTGCCATCAGTCCTTTCTTACTGTCACTTAAAGATCTCTGAGGTATTTCATGGAAAATTGTGCACTGCAGAGTTCCAAAGTACTTCCTTTTAGAGGTTGTCTTTGAGGAATCTCTTGGAGGTTGAACTTTCCCATAATAAATGTTGAGGGCAACTCACAACAACTTGTTTTCTCAGCATGAGTTTCACTGTAAAATAAGGGAAAAGCTAATAACCTAACACAAAAATCTAGAACTGCTTGCCTGGAGGACCTCTCCCAGTATCCTTTTTTTCCATGTGAAATCTCCCTCTCTTTTTAAAACCTTTGTCCCAGGTCTTTTATCCAATAAAAATTTCACTTTGGCAAGTGCAGGTGTAAGGATTCACACTTTCTATGCAAGTAAACATGCAAATGTAAAAATGTAAAATTACATTGAAATGACAGTAAAATGACATTCTAATATCAGTTGTAAATTGCTCATCCATAGCTTTTTGTCCTTTTTGGTTTCACAAAAAAAAATAAGATTTATTTCATTTTTTCAACTGTGTAGACCTATACTGCTAATGTTAATATAATACCATCGTACCTTCTGAACTGTAGATTTCTGTTGTTACACTGGACTCCCTTGTGGGATGCAGGGTGATTATTATGATAGTTACTTCTTTGATACTTTTTGGGCAGAGGAAAGGCAGGATATGTCCAAAATGCCAGAATTCATTCATCCATTTGTCATTATTGTTAGTTTTCTAACTCATGCACATACCCAGTGTATCAAATCTAAATCTGCACAAACTGTACTGATTCAAAAAATGTATTTTAGAAGAGCTGCACTCCCACATAAAGTGTATCTTAGCACATTACTGTAGAACATGAAGAGTGCTCAATCACCTCTATAAACTCATGCTCCAGGGATTCGTACTGAGTATAGAGTGAACACTTCTCTCAGCAGTTTTCTAAACTTAGTTTCACTTGGATCAATGAAACCAAAAGCATAATGTGGCTAAGAATCATTTATTTCCACCTCAAAAGGTGATTCTCCTTGTCAAAAAAAAAAAAAAAAAAGAAAGAAAGAGAGAGAAGAAATTAATGAAAGGAAGCTCTCTGTCTGGCCACAGAATTTTTATAAAATATTGAGTGTGCCTTAATTTTTAGGGTGAAAGTATTCAAGCCTGAGTGCCTCTGGCCAACTGCTTTTGACTGAGCTTTCTGGAAAATGTCCAGAATTATATTTAGAGGCAATATCTCAAAGGTAACATATTTCTTTCCTTCATAAAGACCAGCATTATGCCTATATAATGAATTAGAGGACTAGTTTTTCACTATCAGAAAATTTTATAAAGTACCATGGACAGAATAGTATTTGGCGCTATTCAAATTTTCAGGATTTAATAGTAACTATGTGATAAATGCTTATACATTTTTGAATGTTTTATCTTTTAATTTATCTTTTATCCAAACAGTGTAGTTGTAGGCAGCATTATGGACTGTATTGTTACCATAAAACAGACATATTCTTTCTCTGTGTATAAATAGAGACGTAGACATATTCAGAGACAAAATAACCCATACGATTAACTGTCAAGATTCATTACCCATTGCTGATAAAGTCCAAACTTCTTCAAAAGACAGCTGAACCTCTGTTTCACTGCTCCATTAAAGTATATCTTAAAACAATCAAACACATCTTCACAACTGAAAGTGGTCAAAACCAGAACTGCAATCAGCTTCAAACCCAGTAAGAGTATGCATGGTCAGAACATAAAATAAAAATACCTAAAATACCTTTTTTTTTTAATTGATAGTTTTCATAAGCTTCCAGAACAAGCTTTTTTTAATCATCTGGTCACTATTTCTTTATATCCAGTGACATGACTTTTGACCAATTCTAAAACATTTTGCAATCATAAACTACAGACTTTTTCAAGATTTATTAGGCATGATGCTTATTAAAGAGTTCAGAACTTTCTTCAACAGTACTAAAACCAAGTGAAGAGACAAAATATCACCTAACCAAAAAGCCTGTTACATCTCCAAGAACACAGCTGTAAAGCTTCTGTGAATTACTAGTGGAAGTGAGACACTAAAAAAGATTGATGTTATTCAGTCTGATTTCAGACAAAATTATTTTTTTTATTTCATCAGATAAAAAAAACTGAACTGGCTTTTTATTTTTGTAAGAAAATATCATCTAAAAAACTATCCTTCTCACTCATCTTTTTGCCATATGGGAAAAATAAAATCCCTTTAGAATTCCTTTAAATTCCTTTTCTGATCTCCTAATCTATAATCCCAGCCTCTATGGTCATTACTAGAAAGCCTCTCTCAGAACTCTTCATTTCAAACTACTTACTCCTTACACTGATTTGAAAGATGGCAGGGACAACCCAGGTTTAACAGATCTAAAAGAGGGAGTATATAGCCTGTGCTGGTTTTGGCTGGGATAGAGTTAACTTTCTTCATAGTAGCTGGTATGGGGTAACTGACCTCAACTGACCAAAAGGATATTCCATACTGTAGGACATCATGCTCAGCATATAAAGCTGCAGGGAAAATAAGGAAGGGGGGGATGTTTGGAGTGATGGCGTTTGTCTTCATGAGTAACTGTTACATGTCATGGAGCCCAGTTTTCTGATGGGAAGTGATGAATGAATTCCTTGCTTTGCTTTGCTTGTGTGCACAGCTTTTGCTTTACCTATTAAACTGTCTTTATCTCAACCCACGAGTCTTCTCACTGTTAGTCTTCTGATTCTCTCTTCCATCACACTGGAGGGAAGTGAGTGAGCAGCTGTGTGGTGCTTAGTTGCCAGCTGGGGTTAAACCACAGCAACAGACTTCACCAAAATTCTCAAACATGAAAAGGATGTAAATGTGAAGTAACAAGAAATTCCTTCAGAGTTCTACTAGGCAAGATATTATATCATGAACACTACAGTAAAGTTAGCTTATACAAACAAATCAGTTCACTCCACTGCAAAATAAACCTCAACTCCCGAACCCCAGATACTATCGCAAAACATCCTCCTAAAATGAAAAAGGAAGTCTTGGAATATTTAAAACTTCATTACAGAGAGCAATATGCAGTAAGAGGTCTCTACTACAGCTAATATCTATGCAAGCATGACTGCTAATCTGAGTGTCTGGTAAAAATTTTAAGAAGCAGTTAGCTGCTGTGAGTAACTTTGCTTTTCAATCATTTCCTTTACATTCATAAAAAGAACTCCTTGAGACCCTGGGATTAGTACACTTAAAATTGTTTACTAACACTAATATGACTATGGAGAGCAAATACGTTCCTTGCACAAATCTACTTAGTTAACTTTATTATCCTTTGCATATTCTTTAGTGCTGCCCCTCTAAGTTTCAAAGAAAAGTAAGATTATTTGTTGTAAAGCAGTCTTTGATTACGGTGTCTGAAATACGTAACTGAAGATATCTTTACTGAACTGAACCTTATCTGTTTTACTGGAGTGATGAGAATTTCACTCTCTCTTCATTGGATGAACACTGTGGCATTTAAAATATACACTTTGTTATGAAATGGCTGAAATCACATTGATTTATATGAGATGGTTCATTTGTTAAAGTACCTTCGTGAGTCTAGGCATCATCTATATATGGACTCTTCTCAAGACCAATTGAGTTGGGAACAATTTCAGCTCGACTTGCATCAAGCCCCAACTTATGGAGCTTTTCCTTTTAAAAAGAAAAATTTTAGATCTGCACTAAGTTGGAAAGAAAGGATGGTTCTCAGTAAGTGTGAAAAACAAAAGATTTCTTTATCACAACATGGGCAATTACATTTGCATTTCTGTAGTTAATAGCAATTATTAAGCTTATTTTGTTTTCATGTCAGTTTTAGAATTTTTAACAGTTTTACACTTCATTTTTTGCTTGCTTTTTGATCCAATTCTTTCTTCAGTGGAAGAAAACACTCATATCATTACTGGATAATAATTCATTCTCTTCCTTTCCCACTAGACCCTGACAGTTATGGCCCTATACTGGGGTGTAAAGGATTCAGTCTGAATACACTTGAAGAAGTGGACACTTAAATGTTGCTCTTATTTCCTAGAAAAATTCTCAAAAAAATAGGCTATTAAATAAAAGTCCAGAATCACATCCTTCTTTGCTAGTGCCTAAAAGTTAAGACAGATTTAAAATGGTTTTATGAGGAAAGAAAATCCTGTCAGCCTCTGTTAGAGATGATTATTATCATATACCACAGACTGAGCCCCAAAACAGAGAAGAAAATTAAAAGAATACTATTTTTGGACCCAATGATGTGCAAAACCTATGTGGATGTCAAGCTTCTTAGTATAACTGAGGTTGTAACTATTCTGAGCATGTTTCCGAAACACTGTTAAGTTGAAAAAAATAACTTAGCTATGACATCCAAGTTTGTATAAAACAGTACCAGGATAAAGAGTTTGTGAGGTCATAGTTTTAATAGCAGGTACATGACTCATGTCTCAACATCACTTTAAGTACTGAAAAATCTTTACAAGATGTAGAAACTACCTCTGTCTATTCATTATTCATAATTTAGTTATTTACATTTTTCTTGTATTTTGGGGTATCTGTCTTAAGAGTTGATCATCACATTCCTGGTCTCCAAATTGTTGCATATTGTCTGAAGAGAGTAATGAAGATGTAGTTTAATTAAAGTGGAAAAAGGAGTATAGAAGTTCAGTTTCCTTTTCCATAGTAAATGCATTAAGAACCTAATTAACATGCAGATAATGTGTTTTCAGGATAAAACAGAGAATGTCTTGTGAACCAAACCCATCATTTAGTTACAATGCACATTACAGGGGCATGATTTTAAAGATATCATATTTTCTATTTCTAGAGAACGGGGATAGAGAGTAAATCATATTAAAATACATAAAAATATTACACTGCTCAGTGCTTTCTCCTGTATTTAGTGTCTTAATCTGTGCTTATCCTTAAAGATAGTAATAATGAGAAATGTGATAATCATAAAACCTACTGTTTAAAAATTACACCTTCTTATTCAGTGCACTGCTTCTGGGATTATATTTGCTCATTTTAATGACAACAAAGTAAAGCTTTTACTGCTTTTTACTCTTTTTAGCACTGAAAAGTTAGAAAAGAGAAATGTAATTTTGTTACCATGCTCATATTATGAATGGAGAAAAACTTAACTCTTTTTAAAGCTGAATAAAGCATTTCAATAAAAATGAAGTAAATCAGGAAAGATATTTTTTGTTAAAATACAGCTCAGGAAATACCAAGTGTCTTCAGGTTCTTCCACATCTACTCTACATGTATGACAGAAAAGCACATTTCACAACACTGTGTTCCATAAAAATATGTACTTTTTACACTTGAATCTAACAGTGTATAAACAACATAAAGCACCCATTTCCTCTCCAGTGAAAAGTGTCATCATTTATGAAATATTAAAAGAAAAAAGAAAATAGTAACAATGAGTATATCTAGACAGAATATGGAAAGGAAGGAACATTTCATGCAATTGCCTTTTTAGGAGACACTGTATATAGGTAGCAAATAGTTCTCCAAATTTACTGGAACACATACAAAATCAGTCATCTTCATGGAAAAAATATTATGCTGGTCAATAGCTCAGCTATTTAATCTTGTGCTGCATCCCAAAGAACTCAGCTAAAGGTCTCTTACCTCTATAAGCATCATTGTTAGATTTTTGTTTGTTTCTGGAATGCAGTAGTGTGATTTTTAAAGTCCTGCATCAGATCTGCAAATAGTTTTCTCTTTGGAAGTATTGCTCTAATCAACAAGAGGATTTGCTGTTTGTCTTAGCCAGTCCTATCCTTGAAAAAACTTTAGTTCATTGGAACTTAGAATCATAAAATCATTAAGGTTGGAAATGACCTTCAAGATCAAGTCCAACTATCTACTAAATATTAACAGCACCACTAAATGATGTCCTGATGTGCCATATCTAGACGTTTTTTAAACACCTCCAAGGATGGTGACTCCACCACCACCCTGGGAAGCCTGTCCCAATGCCTCAACACTCTCAGTAAAAAAATTTCTCCTAATATCCAACCTAAACCCTAGGATCCTCAGGCGCTCCTCATAAGACATGTTCTCTAGACCCTTTACCAGCTTCATTGCCCTTCTCTGAACTTGCTCTAGTACCTCATTGTCTTTTTGATACTGTGGCACTTACACTGAACACAGTACTCAAGCTGCAGCCTCACCAGTGTTGAATACAGGGACACCATCACTTCTCTACTCCTGCTGGACACAGTTTTTGACACAGGCCAGGATACCATTGGCCTTCTTGGCCACCTGGGCACACTGCTGGCTCATGTTCAGCCAGCTGTCCACTGGCACCCCCTGGTCCTTTTCTGCCAAGCAGCTTTCCAGCGACTCATCCCTGAGCCTGCAGTGTTGCCTGGGGTTGTTGTGACCAAAGTGCAGGAACCAGCACTTGGCCTTGTTAAACTTCATTCCATCGACCTCAGCCCATCAATCCAACCTGTACAGGTCCCTCTGCAGAGCCTTCCTACCCTCAAGCAGATCAATACTCCCACTCAATTTTGTGTCATCTGCAAACTTGCTGAGGATACACTCAATCCTGACATCTAGATAATTGATAAAGATACTAAACAAGACTGGCCCCACAACTGAACCCTGGGAAACACCCCTAGTGATGGATCACCAACTGGTTTCAGCTCCATTCACCACAACTCTCTGGGCATGGCCAGCCATCCAGTTTTTTAACCAACAAAGAGTACACCCATCCAGGCCATGAGCTGCCAACTTCTCCAGCAGAATGCTGTAGGAGACAGTGTCAAAGGCCTTACCAAAGTCCAGGCAGACAACATCCACAGCCTTTCCCACATCCACTTTCAATTTGATATTGGTTACAATGCACAAAATAGGATTCAGTTTCTATATTGCTTTCATTGTAGATGTAGTGCTTAAGGACTGTAGACGTAGTGCTTAAGGATATGGTTTAATCAAGGACTTGTCAATGTTAGGTTAATGATTGAACTCATGATCTTATAGGTCTTTTCCAATATAGGCAATTCTGTGATTCTGTCTATACGAGTAAAAAAAACACATTACACTATGAAAACAGGCAGTTACATATCACTGAATTTTCTTCAAGGCAGATATAAACCTGAAAAGCCTTCAGTTCTTATGACTTGGTGAAAGATCAAAGGTGTGTCTCTATATCTCCATCTCTGCGTCTCCATTTATCTCAGTATCTCTATCATCTATCATCTACATGTGTGTGTTTCTGTGTGTTTATCACAATGGTATCTTAGTGCTCAAAAGTATTTAAAAGTCTATCAACTCAGAATGTGTCTTGTTTGTATCTTGTCTCATAGTAGTAAGCCGAATTAATCTTATTTAGTTATCAAGAATGTTTCTTGTGTGACACATCTCTAAGTTCTCTCTGAGATATAGGCAGTGATTGACCAGAAAGTGTTGGCTCCTATCCTCACTTAATTAGGGAGTTGCTAATATGCCAGTCAAGTAGAAGTGATTACAACTCTATTTCAGAAGAGACATTTTCATGAAGAAGCTTTGACAGGGGAAGACTGAATTTGAACGAAAACCTGGAAGACTCCATGAAAGAATGAGATATAAAAATTATCCATCATCTCCACAAGACTCTCACTGAAAAATAGGGTGAATGAAGCTGAAGGCCCTGAGCAGCCTGGTCAGGAAAAACTTTGATGTGAATCAGATAAAGAGAAGAAGTTAATGAACTTAGTGTAAGAAGTGCAAGTGTTGCTTTCCTTTTTTTCCTCATTCATTATTTTTCTAATAAATATTCATGCATAGAACGGACTATTAAATGCTATATACATCTATCACATGCATACATATCCTTATATGGATACATATATATATACACACACATGTAAACATTACCTTACATCAGCAGAGGAATCTAAAAACAGGATACTGAGACATTTTAGCCTTACAGGTGTATAAGGCTTTTTATTTTCTTCAAAAGACATGTGCTCTTGGAAACTAAATTTATTTATCTGAGAAACAGACAACAGGCTGTTCCTTATGACTTGGTAGGCTTTTAAAATCAGAATGTTCTTACCTTTCTGAGTGAGAGTGGTGAAGTATTAACCTCAGACTAGAAGAAAGACTGTCACTGGCAAAAATATTCCTCCTGACCTTATTTCTTCCCTTCATGCAGATCACCCAGTGCTATCATGGCCCAATTATGCTTCACTTGTGAGATCTGACAGAATTACAGCACTTGATGACATGATTACACTCTGTATTTTTTCTCTAATTAGCATGTATCAAAGTATCCAGAGTCCTTTTGATTTCATACTTTGACGATGATAAGTCCGTATTTATCCCCTACATACCTTACCATACTTCTTAGTCAGGATGTCAGATCCCTAACCACAAACCACAAGGTAAGTAATTTCTACTGCAATGTTCACTGACTTCTTTACTTTCTGTCCTTGTTTAGAATAAAGGTGATGATTAGACTGAATATACTTACACAATTTCACTTTCAGTAGTTGAATAATATGGCTTTATATTTTGTTCAAAAATTGTAGGCCATCACTTTCTTCAGATACAACTGAATAGCAAGCTTTTACTTTTGTATTGTATCAAGATTTAAATGAAAGAGAGGATGAAATGGGACAAATCCTCAATTTGTCACCACATTTGAAATTCCACTAACATTACTTAGACATCTACCTTATTTAAACCAGGTGAGAAAAAAAAAATTAAAAATCAAGCATTGTCTCTTACCTTCTTGATTTTGCATATTCTCATAGATATTGAACAGCACTTCAGACAGGAATGATAAGGAACACATGGTTTTATGATCAAATACAGAATATTCAACATTCATAAAGAATAGAGTCAAAAGGAAAATTTAATTAGTTTTTTCAGTCCCTTCTCCTTTAAGTAAATCTTCTGTATGTGTCTCTGCTGAAATAACTGCAAGTGAGTCAAGCCAAAACTAATTATTTGATTTAAAATAAAATGTTTTGTATATTTTTTTTGATTCTTTAACTCCTTTAACTTTTGTTTTGATTCATAAAATATATTTTGGGAAAGCCTAAAGGATCAGTTTTGAAAATGAAAAGACAGCACATTTCAAGACACATTTTGAAGTATGTTTTGCACTGTGTGACTGACATCTAAAACCTTCCAGTTGTAATGAGTAAAGGGGAAAAAATGTAAGTTTTCACAGTGAGATTGACTACTCACTCCTACACCAGGATGAAGAAGTAACTAGCAGAATCAGCCAGCACTCATAAACTGGAATTAACAAAAGAAGTAAATATACGAACACACAGGATGTCCAGCAGCTCCCTGGAATAAGTTGAAAACTGCTTCTCTTATATGACATTCACAAAGCAATAGTTTTTGAAATCTGATTGAGTCACTTTCTCCTTATTGATTAGACACATGTGAGCTCTTAATCGAGGTTAAGCATAATCAGGCATACAGGAAGTAGAAAATTAGTTGACGTTACTAACAACATACAGAAAAAATATAGCAGGAATGTGTATGGATAAAATCAGAACAGGTGAGCACAAAGTGAAAACAGTTTATCGCTGCTGCTTATTTCTGATACTGTCTGGAGAATGACTAATTTCCAAAATACCAGAGAAGAAGAAAATAATATATTTCTTTTAAAAGGGTAAGAGAGTTTCAGAAAGAGGAAGAAGAGGAATATTCTGTAGAATTACAGTCCATAGAACTGAATTTCACTTCCTAGAAAAATAGAGGCATAATCTATTTCTGTAAATAGCCATTAGATAACAAGGAGACTAGTCAGAGTCAATATGGATATCAAAAATAAATCAAATCAGACCAATCTGCCTTCTTTGTACAGTACCATAACACAAGGGGTTTTGTAGACAGGAAAGATGTCATATATCTTGACTTCAATAAAGTTTTTTGACATTCAGAGACATTCTCATGAACAATCATTGGATGTTTTAAGAACAAGCTAGACAAATATCAATCAGCAGTGCAACACGTATAGATCATTTCAGTTAGGACATGGGCTAATCTTCTGAAGCCACTTCCATTTTTGTGATTTAAGTAAAATTGGCATACTAAAGTATTTAATATTTATTACTACTCCACTAGATTCTTGCATCATTTATTCAGTAGTCTTGTATTTGAAAATCGCAACTTCAGCTCCAAAAATCCTGAGGTTTAAGGTCCAATAAATGAAAATAAAAAAAGTTTTAAATTGCCTTTTAGTTGCTTAGCCAGGCAGACACACTTGCCACAGCAATCACAAGGGTAGGTTTTTCGTTTTTTTTTTTTTTAATTGAAATAAAAGCCCCATGATTCTTTGAAATGGGGCTTGTAAAAAATAAAAAACTGTATCAAAAACGGTACAAGCAAATTAGTTTGAGACGGAAATATTCTCACACACTAGTGAAACATCAAAAAACATGCTATATTGATAACATTCAAATTTCATACTCTTAAAAAAAAGGGACAGGGCTTCAAAAATTCAGCCATATGTTTAAAACAGAAATCCAAAGTTGTGAAGGAAAGGAAAATTAGAAATCAGACAGCTGGCTTGTAAATTAGCATTCATGTCAAAGACAGAATTCTCTCATTTTTCTCTCATTCTATTTTTCATAGAAAATGTGAGTTAATTGAAATGACTTGTGGAAAGGGTTTATCTCTTTTTTGGGGGGTGATAAATTTATTAGTTTTCAGACCACAGGGAAAAGACTTTGAAACTATTAAAATGACTCACTTTGACCTTTACTTAGAGTAAGAATTTGAGCTTGGAAAGATTAAATTCCTCTTCTTTAAAATATATGTTGTTCCCGAGTAGAGGATGGTACTTAAAAGTCATATGCCACTCTTACAAAAAATTTACTTTTCAACATTATTTGCTTTTCCAATATCTAAAAATACTTCCTGTATCAAAAAAAGTTTCTTATTTACATCTGCTGCATGCAACAGTTATCATTGCCACTTATAATCAAAAGAGACCTCTGCATGTACTGCCTGTGTGTGCTGACACAAAGTCCTGCCTTCCTTCAAGGAATGTTTGAAGTGCAGGCCTTTACAGCCTTTCAGGAATGCTAAGCACTCTTGTTAGATTGACAATCATTGTTTAATTACTTTAGAAAGACAGGATATGTATCAGCTTTCTTGTTATTAGGACATTATTATAACTGAGTATCTGCAAGTACTATCACTTTTAATGGTGTAAAAGTACAGGAGACCACTCTGGTTTAAATTTATTGGGACTGACATACTGAATGTTGAATACTAGATTTCACAAAGTAACAGGAGAAAAAGCTATGCACAATGGTAGTATTGTACTAAAACTGAAAGAACATTCCTGAAGTACATTTTGAAATAAACATTTAAAAGATAGTTCTGTTAAGGTCGTCAAACTTGTGTTGTAATTGAGACTGATCTTGCAGCCCAGTAGGCCAATTGTATCCTGGGCTGCATCAAGAGAAGCACGGCCAGCAGGTCAAGGGAAGTGATTCTCCCCTTCTACTCCACTGTGAGATTCCATCAGGAGTACTATGTCCAGTTCTGGAGCCCCTATTACAGGAAGGATATGGATGTGCTGGAGCATGTCCAAAGAAGGGCCACGAGGATGGTCAGAGGGCTGGAGCACCTCTCCTATGGGGACAGACTGAGAGAGTTGGGGTTGTTCAGTCTGGAAAAGAGAAGGCTC
>WTSP01016253.1:0-39198 GCA_025331215.1 Actenoides lindsayi | reverse complement strand
AGTGGCCTTGGTCTGCATACCAAGCCTTGGTAGTAACTCTAAACATGAGGTGTTATCACTGCTAGCAGCAGACACTGCCTATGAAAACAGGCTGCTAACTTTGGAAAGTGCAGTTAGTTAGAACTGAGCTGAAAAGTAAAATTACTGAACAGAATTAGTTCTGTTTTCACTCAAACCAGGACAGATGGCATGTGGTGAGGTTAGTGATGTGGAAAAGCAACCATTCAAAGCTGGAAAGCTCTGACACGGTGAGGAAGCACACAGGTCCTGATCCTCCCCACAGCTCACCAGAGATGGCCAACACTTGTCTGACCCAAGTGGAATGATGAAGAGAGTGAAAGCAGCAGCAAACTGTTGACCCCCAAGAGTTTCCTGCTGGGTTAGCTGTTTGAGTTGGCTCACTGGGGGCCAGACTAGCTGGAGGAACTGTATAGCCAGGAACAGGGTGGGGGAAGAGGGCTGATCTTTCCTAGCAGCAAGCTGATTTACATCAAATATAATGTGAAACTGTACTGCAAAAACTTTCAAGGTGACACTGCCCTTTACAGCTGTGAGGTTATGTAGGTAATCCATTAATGCTCGCATTGGTCTGAGTAATGCCTGTGCAGAGAACAGAGAAGGAACTGTGCCAGCATGAAACTGCATGGCAGGAGATTTAAGTTCTCATTCCTCAGCTGGGAAATAACCAACTTCATTCTCAGCTCCTGCACAGGTTGAAGGCACTACTTAGACGCATGCTCGGGGCTGCTCAGCAGTGCAGCTCTCCAGCAGAGCTCTGCACGAACCGCTGCAAGTCGATACGGGGCCACGGCTACTGCGAGGCCACCAGGCTCGGGTCAAACGCAGGTGCCCTCGTGCAGACACACGGCCCATGCCTTGACGAAAGCTGCCATAATCAGGGCGCTGCATGTGTGTGGGAGGTAGGGAGAGAAGGCGACGCTGCCCTAGGCCAACCCGTTATCTGAGGGAGCAGGAGGCCATGGCAGCCCGCTGCCTCAGCGCCTCAGGGAAGCCGTGCCAGCGCCTCGGCCTGAGCAGCGGCCGCCAGCTCCCGCCTGACCTTAGCAGGACTTTGTGTAAAGAACAAAAAAGGGCTGTAGGGAATTAGAAGGGAGAACATAAGTTGCTTCGAGAGAGACGGGTCAGCGGAGGTGCAGGGCCGCGAGAGGGGCGCCACTCCCCCTTCCTTCCCCGCCCTCCGGCGCCCCCAGCCTCCCCGGGCGCCATTCCCCTACTCAGGTGCTTCTTTTCACCTCCCCCTCCTCTCAGCACCTGCCTTCTTCGGGTGCTGGCCAATGGCAGCTCGTAGGACACGTGAACGACCCGCCACTAGCCAATCGTCGCTTCCCTTCCCACGTGGCAAGCTGCGTGACACCTCCCGTTCAAGCGCCCCGTCTTTGTTGGCGGTTAAACACCAAGCACCACCCCCAGCCCCGCAGTCCCCGCGCGCCAACGCTCCCCGGGGGAAGGGCGGGGGGAGCGTCCTCAGCTGCTCCGGTCACGTGACGCGGCCTCGCCTGGCGGAGAGGCGGCGCGGATGTACACCATATAGTCCCTCTACCGCCTCGTCGTCGTAGAGTGGTCGCTTTTGTCGTCGGCTCCTGCTTTTAATCCGCAGCAGAACTGCAACAGAGAAGCACAGACAGAGTGACTACAGGCTGGCGGGCGCTGACGAGTAGCAGGTGACGCTTAGCGGAAGGACACCTCACAGCCGGATCTTATTTTGCTTTAGGCGGCTGGTATATAAAAGCGGCGCGCGGGCGGTGCCACCTCATTGTGTGTCTGTTTCTCAAAGCGTTTGTAGTGCTCGTGTGGGTGGGTGCAGCGCATTCCCGCGCGGCGCGGACTGGAGCAACCTCCCCTCCCCTGGCCGCCATGGCTATTTAAGGGCGGCAGGGCCAGCGGCGGCATCGGCCAGTGCAGCAGGCGCAGCAGCAGCGGCGGCGGCCTCAGCACATCCCCGGCATCTGCAACCATGGCGTGAGTATTGCCTGCGAGGGGCGGGTATTCATTATCCTATGGGTGGCTGATCGCCCTCTTTTCCCCTTTTAGTGGGCTTCCAGGACGGGTTTTGTCACCCGTACGGTAAGGGATGGTGTCTCCCTGGGAAAAAGCAAACAAACCCCCCCCCCCCCCCCCCCCAAAAGCCACAAAGCGGGGTGGGAGAGGAAGCATTCTTGGTAGGGTTCAGCCTCCCCGGGGTGGTGGGTGTCGGGAATGTCAGGAAATGCCATTTGAGAAGAAATTACGAGAAATTCCCGAGTTTTTTCTCGTTCAGGAAGAGTCGATTCCCGAAAGTTGGGAGATGCTGGCATTTTATGTTGTTTCTGTGGGAGTAAGAGTAGCACGTTTCTAGGGAGGGTTTCTCTACCTCGCTTGGGGGATGCTGCTGTAGCTGAGGGGAAATGGGGCGTTGAAGGCGTCGGGCTTTTTCGAAATCTCAAGTCGCATTTGGTTTGTCGTCCCTGAGAAGCGGGGGCTGTTCCCAAGCTGGCAGCAGTACTGTGGTCCTTCAACACTGTAGCGTTAAGTCTGTAATACCGTATTCGGTACTCCACAGTACTCCTAGTATTGTAGCGTTAGCCCTGATAATCCGGAGGGGTTTCATAATCCTCTGGGAACGTCAGTAAAGGGTGGTGAGCCTGACACTCGGTTCGGTTTCTCACCCGAACACCCCGTTCTGTAAGTCAGCTCGTCTCGGAGAGGTCCGTTGTCCTTCTCCACCTGGTCTTTTACCGCCTCATCCCTGGTGCTGAGCACGACTCGGCTCTGTAGAGCCCGGGCGGCAGCCTGGGTGCAGGAGCCGCGGTGGAAACGTGGCAAGATACAAAATGGCGGCCGGCGGCGGGGTGGGGTGAGGGAGGCGGCGGGATCGCGAAATGGCCGCGACTGCTGGCGAGGGTGTGAGTCACGGCAGGTGGGTGGGGCCCACGGCAGCCGTGCCCGCCCAGATTTGGGCATGAGGAAGCTAGAGACGCTCACCTGGAGCCTGTGGCTGCCTCTGGCAAGCCTTTAGTAAGAAATTAAAAGTGCGAGGATGTTACAGTGCAGTTAAATGTCAGTCCCAAAAATGCAGAAGTTTTACAAGTCTCTAGAGTACTGTCATGCTTCCTGAAGTGGTATTGCTTTTAAAAAAGCTACTATGTTGGTCAAACAAGCACTAATGAATTAAAGTTCTATTTGCAGGTTTTTCACAGCACCACACAGCAGCGTTGCTGTAATTGACAAAAAGACCCTCTGCTTGTCTACATCCTTCGACATCAAAGCGCTAAAAACCGACGAAGATGAGCCTCTTGAACAGCGAGATGCTGTTGGGGGATTCATTATCCCCCTTCAGCCAGCCGTGTTCGGTGGCTGAGGAAAGCCTGGGACTCCTAGATGACTACCTGGAGGTGGCCGAGCCCCTCAGTTCGCATGGGTTCTCCAGCGACAAGGCTAAGGCAGTCTCCTCCAATTGGCTTGCTGTGGACAGTTTAGGCAACACCATAGATAGCAGCCAGGGTAAGGTATTCTTTATTTGCATAAAGTGCATGGCTTACAGTGGCATGTAATACATTCAGAAACACTTACTAAAATACTAAATCACTAGGTTTTCATAAATGTCAAGGCAGCCTCACATGCTTACCTCTGCTTGGAAAGTCTGTATCCTACACTGCTTACACAATACAGAATTGCTGGTTACTGGGATGGCTTACAGTAAAATGACACTGTAGTTTTGCTTCTAGTAACTCACCAGCTGTAATGGTACTACTCCCTTGCAGAGGTCACAAGAAACAAGCATGGCTGTATGTTTCAAATGACCTGGAATTCTCCTGGTGGTGTAGTAAGAGGGATGGAATGTCAGAACAGCTGACAGCTTAAATTGTACCTGGGAGTCTTACGCAGCTAAAGGGTGGGGGATTTTTTTTCTGACAGTTGTTGCTTTTTTTCTTGTTCCAGTATAAGAGATGGGAAGGATGTTAAAAGATGAGCTTCTAGATTGTTTTCAGAAGCTGAGTTGCATTGGTGGCTGACTTCCTGAAATGGCAGGTTTTTTTAACTTTTTTTTTTTTTGTGCAGAGGATGCCTTCTCTGGCATGGAGTGGATGGTGGAGAAGATGGATCTGAAGGAATTTGATTTTGATGCCCTGTTAGGTAATCTGGAAGCCACCGTCTCACCAGACGAGCTGATGGCCACGTTGGAAGACACGTGTGATCTCCTATTTAACCCTACCATCCAGGAATTTCACAACAAAGAACCTCCACTGATAACTGACCTAATCACCCATCTCCCTGAATCTCCAGTTGGAGCAGATCCCATGGCCCCATTGACTTTCCTTTGGTCTTTTCCCCTCTCCCCAGGGTCTCTGACTCCCACTCCAGACCATTCATTTAGTTTAGAGCTAGGTAGTGAAGTGGATGTTCTGGAAGGAGAAAGAAAACAGGAGGGCCCCAGTTACGTGGTAGTGATCACCAAGTCCGAGAAAGAGGAAGAGAACCACTCTGATGATAGTGGAATATGCATGAGCCCAGACTCCTACCTGGGAACACCCCAACATAGTCCTACCCATTCAGTGGGATCCCACAATGACAACCAGTTCCCTAAAGATGCTGGCTGCAGCTCTCTGCGGTCCAAGCCATACGAGCATCCCGCGGAGAAGGTAGTGTCAGCAAAGGTGAAGGGGGAAAAGAAAATTGATAAGAAGCTCAAAAAGATGGAGCAGAATAAGACTGCTGCCACACGTTACCGGCAGAAGAAGAGGGCAGAACAGGAGGCACTGTCTGGGGAGTGCAGAGAGTTGGAGCAGAAGAATCAGGCCCTGAAGGAGAAAGCAGATTCCCTTAGTAAGGAAATCCAGTACTTAAAAGATCTGATTGAAGAGGTCCGCAAGGCCAAGGGCAAAAGAGCTAGAGTCCCTGAGTAGGGTAGTCAGCAGATTGTATGTGCGTGTATATATGCTTGCTGCTAAAGCTGTGTATTGCTGTCTAATAAATTATTTTATAGTAAATGTAGCACTTGTGGTTTGAAATAACGGGGTACCTGTCAAACGAATGTGGGTTGCACCATGTGGAGGTGTAAGTGCAGACAGTAAATACTGAGGGTACTTGGGTCTTGAGGGGGCAAGGGTGGTGTAATGTGCACTTGGGTGCTGCTTGTTCCATGGGGTGGTGAGTGTGGCTTGAGAGCCCCAAATGTTTTGAATCTTCTGAATGTGCAGAGTGACTCAAGTGGCTTCTTAAAACTGATTGGCAAATTATTAAAGTATATCTGGTAAAACAGACTAAAGAGAGGGGCACCGTACTGAGGTGCTGTTAGGCTTTTCCCTAGCAAAAGCCTAGTCCCATTTAACTAGGTTGGGAGAGTAGAAGGTAAGACTGGATAGTAGAATGTTCAAAAGGTAAGTAGAAGACTGGTGGGAGAGTTGGATTCCCCTCACTTGGCTGACATGAACGTTCTGAAAGTAGGTGAATGTTACAGGGTACAAAATGGGACGGGAGGGCAGGAATGATGACAAAAAGTGCAAAAACTGGCAGCTTGCTGACAGGAGTGCTGGGTGCAGAGCAAGTAGTATTCTTGAACCATCACTGGGGTTTCTCCCTAGGAATCCCCAAATGTCCAAAAAGAGGTGCGTTTCCTTGCCCCATGTGGTGGGTCTGGGCTAGGGACTGCCCTCATGGTGATAAGGTGGGGTTACTCTTGATGGTCTTAATGATGGGAGACATTTGTGTACCCCAAAGCATGAAGGACTTGGAAGCTTCTTCAGGCAGTTGAAGAGCCAAATTTCAAAGCGTAAACATGGAATTATATTCTACGGGGGGGGGGGGGGGGGGAGATGGGTGTGTTTTTTTATAAAGCAGTTGGGGTTTGGGTGGCCCACCGGGGCGTTGAGAGGAGAATGAATAATGGGCTAAAGTGTGGAATCGGGTACGAGTCTAGGGGGTGTGGGTGTTTGTGTGGTTGGGGGGGGGGGGGTGGGGGGGGGTGGTGGGGTGGAAATGGATGGGTTGGTCTATAAAGCTGCTGGGGTTTGCGTTGCTCACTGGGGCTGTGGTAGGTGAATTAATGCTGTGCTACAGTGTGGCATCAGGAAAGATGCTATGGGGGAAAGCAAGCCCAACTTTGCTGGCGAGGTGTCTTTCCATTACAGAGAACCTGGAGCACGAGATGATGGACAGGAGCTTGTGTAGCAGGGTGATTTCTTGCCTGTAGGTAAAAATCGGTGTTCTTCTACTTGTGGGTCAGTTTATGGCGTAGTCACTCAATGCAAGGAAATTTTTTGTTTCTTATTTTAAGTAGTTCTGTAAGGTTCTGAATGTCAGTGAAGTTCTACACCCAGTGTGGCTGTACTTTGCTAATAGAAGCTTCAGGAATTAGGATGTGCCATTTTAATAATTTTATGTGGAGTTGGTTGTGGGGTTTTTTTGTCCACTGATACCCAGATGTAGCAGCACCTAATCTCTGCTTAGCCTGCTGGGGCCCAGCTTTGGCATGTGGATGTGCACATCCTTCCCCAAGGAGTTAAGATTCCTTCTTGCTTGCACCGACATGACCCGCTAAGCTGCCTAGCTCGGGCACCCCCAAGTCCCAGCCTGGCTGTCACGCACAGGCAGTGCAGGAGCTCCAGGATCAGCCTTAGCCAGCACTGGGCTCCAGCCGCCAATGCAGCAGGGAGGGAAAGGGTCCCTAATGGTGTAAGACAACCATTTGTCCAGTTGCAGCCTCGTGAGGGTCTGGTTTCTGATACTGGAGCACTGTATGTTTTTGAGTTAGGGCTGCAATCCTCTAGCTCTCTTGGTTCCCGTAGCCAGTAGTTGATGTGTGACACGAATCCCAGCCCTGCGCTCTGAGGCCTGCTGCGGGAAGGCTCTTCCAGCAGGCAGCTGAAGTAGGGAACTGCTGGCAGCTGCTTGCTGGCAGGGAGGGCTGGCCAGGCCAGGCCCTCAGTGGTGACTTCACCTGACTGTGCTCACAGCTGGTGCCTGGGTGATACGGTTGCTATTAAAACTGCAGGGAAAAGCTTCCCTGTCAGGAGTCAGGGCTGTGCCACATTGAAAATGGTGAGGATAACTACCACCCTCCCCCACCTTGGGTTTCATGATACAAGTGACAGTTCTGCTGTCTTTTGAGTAGTCTCAGCCCAGACTCCCCACCTTCATGGGAGTATGTGCCCCATCTGTGATCTCCTGGGCAAGTGCTCTGCTATGCACTATACAAAAGCAAACTGGCAGGTCCACTGAAGTCCTCCTGCTTTAAGTGCTGCTTTGTTTTCCATTGGTTACTGGTGAGTGCACGCAGGGACAAGGGACTGTTCTGTTTTGGGAGGTAGAATAACCTAATAGGTTTCCTTCAGATCAGCTGGACCTGCCAGGCTGGGCACTGGGATAATCAGAAGCAGGAAAGCCCATTGAGCAGGACCATCTTTCCCTTGATGGGTTGAGTCTGCATCTGAGGTGACATTATGCTTGGTCTCAGCTGAGCCACAAAAAAAATGGTATGTATGAGTGTATGGGTAAGTGACTTCTTGGTGCAAGACAAACCCCTCCTTTCCTCCCTAAACTGATCCCTCTTTCTAGCCTGGGGACGACCACCTCTACTTCCCCTAGAGCCATTTCAACGTATGCTTTAACCTGGCTGTGGGACAGCGGGTGTATTTTGCAGCCCTTACTTAGCGGGCAAAAATTATCCACACGTTTATACCTGCCTGGCCATGGCGGGGCTGTCTCTGAGCCACCCCTGATTAAAATCATTTTTTCTTTCAAGTCCATGCTTTGCAGGTAGACGAGGCAATGCCTGCTTGCCAGTAAATACATGTTTCTGGCTTCCACAGCCCTCCAGAGAGTTACGTAGCTCAAATTTACCATATTACACTCCAGGGAAGGAAGATCAGAGCTAGAACAGGAGAAAAGTAATGCATGAAACACCGGTGCTGCTTTGCTCTCTGTTCTGTATCCCTGTGTGCATTTGATAGGGTTCCTTGCAGCAGAAGCAGAAACCCGCCCTTGAAGAGCGGTTGGCAGCGTTGCTGTTGCTGAGGCTCGGAGCTTGGAGCTTTGCAGAGGCAGCCAATACGGCAACCTTACGCAATGCCTGCTGAAATGATGCCCTGTTTCCATACTTAGTAGCTGAGTTAAGCTTTTACAGTGGCTACGGATTAGGGCTGACTCTTCCTCTGTGTTTTTCATTTAGACTTCTTCCTCCAGGCTTGTGTTAGGTGCAGCCAGCATGATGCCACTTGGCTCTGCAGCCCAGCAGCTTGTCCTGCCCGCCATGGGAACGCCGAGGGCACCGTCACGTTACAAACCCCAGCCCATGGGAGAAAGAGCCTGATAGCCTCCTGCCTGGTGACTGATAGTAACATCTTGCAAACTGCAGGAGCTGTCGTCTTTTTCTCACAGCCTCTCACAACAAATGTGCTTCCATCGAATCCTTGTGACTTCTGTACAGGCTGATGCCATGTCCAGAAATAGGTTTTAGTGCATGAAACGCAGGCTACATACCCCTGGAGGAGCCCAGCTCATCTACATATATGGAAAAAGCAAAATTCCCCCCAAGCCACATTATATAAAAGTTATTTGAATTTGAAGCTGGCAGGGCTGATGGGATTTCTGTCTCAGTTATTTTTCCTCTGAAATAAGGGCAGTGAAGCAGGCGTCACACACACGGTGCATGATCCTCTGGCTGCTGATCCCTTAGCTGGTTTTGTACTTCATGGTGAACAGGAACCTGGTATTCCCATATATAATCAAACCACCCCTGATGGTTCACTGCTTGCAAAGCTGCTCTGACAACCTATGGCCCTCTCCCACAAGCTTGTTTCTGCTGTTACAGTGTTTATAACTAGCTTCCTCTACACCCTGCCTTTAGAGAGAGACCCACTTTTTTGCTTTTAGAGAGAGACCCACTTCTCTTTGCAAGTGAAAAGAGGAATCCAATGCTGCTGACAACTTTTTCACGTGCCTGTGTGGAGAACCAGATGCACCTTTGCAGCATGCTTATAAAAGTAAAGCCCCAGCTGCAGCTTTGGAGAGTCAAGAAAGAATGATGATAAAAATCTTCCAAATAGCTTTTGCCCTGGCAGAAAGCCCAGAAATAGCTGCAAGGACAGGCTGCCCTTTGGGAGATGAATGTCCCGCCAGTGCTGGCGAGCTTGACTGGTAGAAAGAAAATGTGCTTTTTTTCTGATAGAAACAATTTCACACAGTAGTAGATGGGTCACAGCCCCCCTCTCCCCCAGCCCCGAAGCCATGTTGTCTCCAGAGAGGAGTCATGTGCCTCTTGAAAAAAAATGCTTTCTTTCTCTGGCCTGCATTTCCCATAGCCATGTGAAGTATTGCCTCTTCGGGGTTTTTTTAGGCATGGTTCAGCTTCTGTTGTTGGCATATCCACATACTTTCTCTGTTTTGAAATGTCCCTTCCTTTCTCAACCCTCACCATTCTGTATCCACCCTTCTTCTCCACTTACTAAATGTGTTTCTAATTCAGAAAGCACTTTTTTTGGGGGGTGGGAAATCTGTAAATTTTTGTCCAGAATAACACCAGTTTTCTTTGTCTTTCCATAGGCTTAGGCCTTCAGAAACAACAGGATCTGTATTGTTCTTCCTATATGCATAATTTACATCTTGTGCATACTCTTTTTTTTTTTTCTCCTTAGTATGGTTTAAGTAGCTCCAACCTACCTTCCTCTGTTCTCCTGCTGTATTCACAGCTCTGCTGTGCAGCCTAGCACATGTATTTCTGTTACACTTCATTCCCAGTGCCAAGACAATCTTGGCCTCTTACCATGAGTATCCCTTGCCGGGCCAAAAAATCTCATCATTGCTGACTCTCCCATCAAAGTGCTTCAGGCCCACAAACTGGGCTTTGTGAGTTAATAGAGGGTTCGAGTCCCCCCTGCCTAGGCAGTACTATTTTGGTTGCTCGGGTATCCCAGGTATGCTGTCTTTGCATTGTTTTCGGTGCACTCATGCAGTGTCACAAGCCACTGGATGAAGCTGGCTCTACCCACACACTCTAATTTCTCTGTTACGTAGGTGCGTGTTCTCCAAGTACTGGCTGGCTGCCTCTCATTTCTCCTTCAGCTGCTCTTTTCCTCTCTTTTACATGTCCACACCCTTTTTAAAAATGGCAGGGAGCAAGTTTCAAGCACAGTAGATGTGTCAATTTATGTAGGGCAGAGAATCGAGCTCTGTACAAGTCCTCTGCATCTTCATCTCCATTGCAGCATGTGGACAGTCAGAGAAAGAGACCTAGTCTTTGCCTCCCATTAAAGGAGAGAAATGATCTTGCTGGCACTCAAACAGTGCAGCTCAGGACAGATCACCTTGGCTAGATTACTGGTCAGCCCAGCCAAATTCATTCAGACAAAAGCGCATGTAGCCCTGCAGTCCAATCTTCATGCTTTTTACTTCCCCTGCCTCCACCAGTTAGTGGTTGGCACTGTTAATCCTATTTAATGTAACTATGGATAGATGTGCAAACTTTTAATCCACCTCAAACCTACTAACCCGTCAGCCTGCCTTGGATGGAGTTACACATTTTGAGCTATGAGCAGGCATTAAGCAGCCTGCCTTCTTTTGCACGCCTCCTTTTTAGTTGAATTGATGGGTATTCTTGTCTCGAAATGAGAAACTTCCTTCTGCTCTAGCTTCTCTTTTGTGAGTTATTCAGGGTGCTGGTGTTGCGTGCCCTTTCTACAGTAACCAGTTCCTTACCTAGGGTGTTCAGGAGCCTGTCAGTGTTTTAAGTACTGATGTTGCGTTGATCATCAGGAAGACTGAAATTAAGTCAGTCATGAAAAAGAAACCCAGGGCTAAGATTCCCAAACTTTTTTTTAGGATCCTCCCCTGCTGCTTTTTCCCCCACAGCTTTTTCAGCATTTTAAGTGTTGCTCCCCTGACTGAGTTTCATGGTCTGTCTTTGTTCATTGGCAGCCAGGTTTGTTACTGCTATATCATTTCAGAGGTGAGAAGTTGGTTAATTTGTGTCCTGAGCAATCACATTTTCTTGGTTTACACGTGCCATCTTCCCGTCTCCCAATACACATATTATTCTGGTATTAGCTGTTGCTTTCTACACTAAAGAAGCAAAAACTTCCTTACCCAGCAGAGGCTGTATCAGTTCGCATTAGCTTGTACCTGTTCAAACAAATTTTCCTGTGTGCTTTCCATTCATGTAACAGAGAAAGCAATAGACCATTAACTGGCTTGATGAATCTTACTCACAATAAGATAGCTCAACACCGAGCATCTGGGAACAATTCTGCCTCCTCTAAACTGTTTCCCTGGAAAGGTTCTACCACATTAATAACACTCCAGAGCTTTTATTTGCATTTATATTAAAGCTGGCGATTCTGCCTCTCGTTCTGACTCCCTGTTGGGTGTGGGTGCAGATGCACTGTAAGATGGCACCTTCCTCCCTAGCTCAGCTACTTCTACTTTCTGCTGCAGGATGCTCAGCTGGTGTCGTGGAGCTGGGAAGAGAGCTAGCAGCCCGATGAGCTCAGCCAGCACGTGGCCCTCACCTCGCAGCAGTGGGGCACCTCCGAGCACCTTTGCTTGCAGCTGCACAAGAGAGAAATGCTGTCCAGCAGGTCCAAGGGTTGCAGGCTGCAGCTTCCAATGTGGGAACTGGAGGTATGGCATCTGCTCCTTCTCTCATCCCCTCTTCTCTCTTACATTGGGCAGAAAAGCCTGGCTGCAAGGAGCAGAAAGATGGCCCAGGTTGCTCTAAGATAGCCACCTCCTGCGGTCCCAGCACAGCCAAGGAGCTGGCATGCACTAGGCACCACTAGACCATAACATAGACAGTTGGGAGCATGAGAAGATACTTAGCTTTAGCTTATCACCAGGCACATGCAACAGGCTGGTACCTATTCTCCCCTCCAGCTTGAAGACATCCTCTCAGGGGCCACCTCCTGTCCCTATCTACCCAGTGTACAGGTGGCACTGCTGTTCTTACTTCATAGGAGCTCCTGTTCTGCTAGAGAGGGGAAAAATCAAGGCTAGAATATGTCAGAACTTTGCCTTTGCAGAAGATGGTTCATCTAGAGCCACTTTTTCACTTCTGTTTGCCTTTCCTTCCTCCTGCAAAATATAAAGTTTTATTTATGTAAGGATACCATTGGCTGTACAAGGAAGTTTGATTTCAGATGGCAAAATCCAATCTCTCACGTCACTTTACCCTCTTAAACAAAATAAACACAACAAAAGAGCTACGTTGATTACTTTTGTTGGCCCCAATAGTCTTTCCAGGCAGTAGCAAGAGATGCATCCAACTTTAAAACTCCACAGATCTGAGTGCTATTATCCTTGGGAAAACTGCTCTGGGCCCCACTTTAAAGTTCCTTATTAACTTTGAAAGAACAGCTTTCCTGTTTGCTTACATTTGCAAGCAAGCAAGCTGGGTTTTGTACAAAGAGAGTGAACCATGTTACCCTTACTGCTCCTTTCTGGAACAAAAAAGGATGGTTTTGCTTTCCTCAGCCTGCAAGAGAAGGTCCCAGGAGCTGAAAAAACAGGGAAATAAGGGTGTGCAGGAGGAACTGGTAGACAAGGTGCAGGGGGTGACATGAAGGACCTCTGTAAGGTCAAAGGAACTGCCAGGTACTGCATGTGAGTGCTTGAAGCAAAATAAGACCCCAGAAATCTTTCAGAACTCAAGCTGTGGCATGGATAGATTTTTTCTACTGTTAATTGCCTCCAGGACAGCTCTACACAGAGCTGCGTGTGTTAGACCAGCTCACACACGCACAGCAGGCACAGAGCACAGAGGTTTTTGGGAGACGTGCTGCACATATATTTTGCTCAACTACTTTTTCAAATAATAGTGTTTCCATTCTTTTAAGGAGCAAACAGTCAAGACCTAATATCTTTTTCCACACTGGTTTGTGGTGGTGGTGTTGTGTTTTGTTTTTCTTTTTTTTAGTTTTCAGGAGAAAGAAAACTGAAAAAGAAGGGAACTGGTCTTTGAACTGTTCTATATTTACCACTTTGGGCTGAAGATAAGTGAAACTTGATCCTATTACATGAAATCCCCTCCCATGTGCTATTACACAATTTCCAGTACACATACTTCAGAATGTTCGCCATTTCCCCTGTCTGGACCTCATACCTCTGGGTGACTTTCCCTCCTAAGCAGACAAGAGGGAAAGAACCCAAGAGGATGCACAGACTTAAGAGGACAGCACCAGGAATTATAATCAGAGGGTGGGGAATGGATACCAAACTCCCTCCAATGCTGACATCTAGGCAGCTGCTGCTCAGGTCAGCCAAGCCCCTTGTAATCATAGAATCAAATCACAAAATGGTTTGTGTTGGAAGGGACCTTTAAAGATCATCTACTTCCCACCACCACACTGCCGTGAGCAGGGACACCTTCCACAAGACCAGGTTGCTCAGTGCCCCGTCCAGCCTGGCCTTGAACACTTCCAGGGAGGGACCATCCACATCTTCTCTGGACAGCCTGTTCCATGGCCTCACCAGGCACCAGGTGGGGTCTCACCAGAGCAGAGTACAGGGGGAGAATCTCCTCCCTTGACCTGCTGGTCACGCTGCTTTTGGTGCAGCCCAGGATACGATTTGCTCTCTGGGCTGCAAGTGCAACACTGCCGGCTCATATTCAGGTTTTCATCCACCCAGTCCTTTGCCACAGAGCTGCTCTTGATCCACTCCTTCCCCAGCCTGTATCTGTGCTTGGGATTGCCCTGACCCCGGTGCAGGACTTTGCACTTGGCCTTGTTGAATTTCATGATGATTGAACAGGCCCACCTCTCAAGTCTGTCAAGGTCCCTCTGGGTGGTATCCTTTCCCTCAACATCACCACACAGCTTGGTGTTGTCAGCAAACTCACTGAGCATGCACTCAGTCCCACTGTCCATGCTGCCTCCTAATCAACTCCCGACTCTAAGCAGAGCTTGGCTTTAGTCCTTCTACATAACTCTTTTTTACCAAAGGGAACGCACTTCCCATCTTCTTCGGGAAGGGGCAGGGAAGGAGTGTGGCGAGCGCTCCCCAGAAGGACATTTAGTGGTTTAGCAAGGAAGTGTCTGGAACAACACTCCCATCTACTGGACCTTCTATTTGTTGCAGCGAGGAACTGACCAACAGTCCGATAGAAAAAAACTTCCCTTAACCCAGCACCACAACCTCATTTTTAACTTTTTTTTTTGTCGAGGCAAACATCTGGGTCACAACCTCTCCCGGCTACAGCAGCTTGCAGCACTCAGCGTGCTCCTAGCATGGCTGCAGCACCCAAAGGACAACTTTCTCTGTGTGAGAGCTCTTGGAGAGGGGAGACCGTGAGTAGGAAAAATAGAGTCGTCATCTCCATTCCAACCTGCGCTCTTGGAAGGCCTGAACATGTTGGAGGGAAGATTAAATACATGCATCAACATGAATCAGAGAGGCCATTCACATAGCTGAGTCATCCTAATGAGAGGAATGCTTGGATCAGGATAGTGGCATGGTTTGTCTTCATCAGTCATAGACTATCACTGTTACAAAGGCAAAGAGAGGCAGGGTCTGTAACAATTATTTAATCAAACGATGTATCAAAAAATTTTACAATGACTGAAAAACCTGACTAAGGCTGTAATAAGAACAGAAACTGCAGGGCTACTCAGGTTTAAAGAATCCTTCCCTTCCGCTCATTTATTGCTGCTGGTCCAAAACATTTCTCCATTCAAAGGTGGTACTTGAAATGCTCCCTGCCAAGTAACACAGGTGGTAGAAGCCTTACATCCAGAGGAAGGGGAGCAAGATTTGTAGTTGGCTCAGTCCACCCTTCTACATTAAGAACTTAAGACATGTTGGCTGGCAGGAGATCATTGTAAGGACAACACATCTCAGAGCCAAGAGAACCTCTGTGGCTCTAGCTGGCCAGTAGCAAGTTCTGTACGGAGGCAGAGCTGCTCTGAAAGTGTCACTTTAAAGCACTGCATGACAGAGGCGTCTCCAATGTCCCATCTCAAACACATCGAGGAAATGGCCAGTCACGCTCAAGGCTGGAGCTGCAAGAATTCCCTGTCACCTTGGTTATGGTCTCCCAAAGTATTCTCTTTCAAATTTACGGAAATCTTCCTCTGTAAAGACAGTGCCCTCAGGCTTCTTCTTTGCCACCTTCTTTGGAGGCTGATCTTTTGACTTCCTGCCTCGGTTTTGTGCAAGAACCTTCAGACAATAAAAAAAAAAGGAAAGAATGACAATTGTTATTATCCAGCTGAAATGGTGATTTTCAAGCTCATCTGCAGGATCAGTGCTATTTTACTAGTATCCTGCTACAGCCTTCAAAGAAAAGTGAGAGGCAATCACCAAAGTTAACCAAAACAGGTCACGGAGACAACAGCAAATACCAACTTTATTCTCCTCTTCAAATCCTGGCATGGGATTACCTTTTGGGGAAGACCCCTGGTTAAATTCTCAGGTTATGAGAAACATCATTCAAGATGCTATGAAATTCCTCTTACATGAGCAGCACACCTGGTTCCTTGCTACACAACCTCCAGCTACAGAGAAGGCCAGTCCAGTTTGATCAACAGTAAGGAGAAGGTCTGAACCAGGGCTTCTTTGCCAAGTGAAGATACAAAATATCTTTGGTAATTAAGAAAAGTCAACAGTTGTCAGTACATTTTAGCTTGATCAGAGAACACCATAGGTAACAACATACCAACAAGAGTTTAAAACTTAGTAAATCATTTTACCAGTGCACACAGAAATTCCTCAAGGCCACTTGCACGCAGAAACCTGACTCCTTTGCACAGGGTCTAAGATGGAAGATCTGGGCACGATCCTCATTCACCTGTGTTCCTCAAAAGAAGGAAACCCCCAGACAAAGAAATTATAATCTTACTTGTTCTGTGACGGCTTTGTTTGCAACAAATCGTCCCTTCAACATGTACTGTAGGTTTTCCCTCAAGTGATTCACGGCCTTCTTCTTATGATACTCCTCTAGGGCAAAGCAGAGTGGGACAAAACACATCGGCTGCTCATCCAGACAGCACACGAGGAAAGACACAGGAGGATCAGCAAGGCCCCAGGAGAGACACTGCTACAACTGAGGGCCAGGGGTGCATCCACAGGTCAGGTTGTGTTTAAGCGGGTGACACCAGAAGGGCACCCGGGAGGATGGGAAGCAATGGGTACAAGCGAGCAGGAGGGAGGCTGCGGAACACCACAAGGGGACCCGGTGTGAGGGCTACGGAGGGTGGCGGAGCTGCTTCTCTCTCGCACTGGAGGCGGGCGGGGACTCACCTATCGCCGACTTCACGACTCTGCCTTTAACCGTGGCCTTGTTCCTGTCAGGCCCCGACATCCGTTTCCTCCGCCTCGCAGCGCCCGCCGCCCCGGTGCCATCCTGGCCTCGCTGGACTCCCGATGGGACCTCTCCTCGGCCTGCAATGCGAAGAGCGACTATATTACTCCATCCGTAGACCAGGAAACCCCCTCCCCTCAAGCCCCCAGGCCACGGTCCCCGCGGGCTCACCCGGCGCCTCCAGCAGCTCCAGCCCCCGCCGCACCAGCGAGGCCGACATGACCGCGCGCCTTTGCCGGCTCCCGACTTCCGCCTCCTCGCCACACACCCTCCCCGCCACGCATCCTCCCTCCCACAACCCTCCCCGCCACACACCCTCCCCGCTGTCACGGCACGCGCCCCGCTTCCGGCGCCGCGCTCGTTCTCGCGCTCGTACGCGCGCAGGGACGGCTGCGGCAGCCGCGGAGGCGACAGGCCCTGGGGCGCCATCTTGGGGAGCCATCTTGTGAGGGGCTCTCCTCAGAGCCGCCCCCCCGAGCAGCCGGTGCGCTCGGTTTTTGTTAGCGGCCCGTCCTTATCGCCCCTCGCTCCCGCTTCTGCAGTGCGTGGGCCGGCCCGCAGGCCCTCTCTTAAACCCTCATGGAGCCACTGCAGTGGGGCCGGGGTTGCCAGGGCCTCCCCCGCCACAGCGATAACAGTAACAGGCCAGGAGGAGAGGGGACGGCAGCAGCGGTGTCTTGTCTCGGCAACGTCCCGAAGTCCAGATTTAGCTTTGTGCTGGACTCCCTAGGCACAGAGGTTCACTCTGCCATAAATTTCATCTATTATTTAGTATTATTTTAGTCTATTTGAAGCTTTCTTCCCCCATTTTCACCCCTCTAGAGACGTGATGCTAATATCTGCTATATTTAACTACCATCTGAATAAAGCTTACCCAATTACAGGCAGTGCTGGCAGTAACAAGCTGACACTGGAGAAAAAGGAGAGAGGTTTATTCTTTCTCAAAGCATGTCCTGCAGGGAGAAAGTGATACAAACACCTCTCATTGTTTCTTACAATAATGATCTCTAGCAGGGACTGATAACGGTTAAACCTTGGTTCATTAAAAGACATTAATTCTCTGGAAATTGTTCTCCAGCCTCTGCAGATGTCACCTCAATCCCTGTCTTCTTGTTCATTCTGTTCCAAATTCCTCCCTGGATGGATCCTGGTGTAATTATGTCAGTGTCTGCTGGTGCTAATACTTTTTTTTTTTGTGGACAGGACCTGTTTGGTGCTCATTCTTGGCTTCAGGGCAGGGGAATGTTAACCATTTACTGCTTGTTCAGGATGTCACTTCTTGCTCTTAATTTTCCTTTTACAGTAACCTGAACCATTTTTTGATTGATTTGGAGGGATGCAGAACGCTTCACAGAATCGCAGAAAGGTAGGGGTTGGAAGGGGCCTCTGGGGATCATCAAGTCCATCCCCCCTGCTAAAGCAGGCTTGCCTACAGCAGGTTGTACAGGATCATCAAGGTGGGTCTTTAAAAGTCTCCAGAGAAGGAGAACCTACCACCTCTGGGCAGCCTGTTACAGTGCTCTGTCACCCTCAAAGAAGTTTTTCCTTATGTTCAGATGGAACTTCCTGTGTTCCAACTTGTGCCTGTTGCCTCTTGTCCTGTCACTGGGACCACTGGAAAGAGTCTGTCCCAGTGCTCCACCCTTTAGGTATTTATAAGCATTGATAAGATCCCCTCTCTGGCTCCTTCAGGCTAAACAGACCATTGACCTTGGCCACAAGGGCACATTGCTGGCTCATGGTGAACTTGTCCACCAGAACTCCCAGGTCCTTCTCTGTGGAGCTGCTTTCCAGCAGGTCAGTCCCTAACCTGTACTGGTGCATGGCATTATTCCTCCCCAGGTGCAGGACTTTGCACTTGCCCTTGCTGAACTTTTCCATTTTTGTGTCTTCTGTTAGTAGCTAGTGGGAGATAGAGCTTGCTCAGCTCTTACTTCCCTGGCAGGTTTGTCTCTCCAGTCCTGTGAAAGCTAACAAAGTTACAAGGAGATTATTGTAGCTTTGCAAAGGAGAAGCTGAACAAGCAATGGGTTAATAGACTATTGCTGGAATCGAGGAGAGCACTAGAGAGCATTCTAGTCAGCAGAAAATTTGTGGTTGCTTGTATCCTCTGATTATCTTTATTCTTGGTCAGAGTGAGATAAATGACAGCTGCCAGTGATCTTATCATGGGAAAGTGTTTCCCAAAATATCTCATCAGTCAAACACTCTCTTTTGACCCCTAAAATACAGTTTACATGTTCTTCATAAGCAGCTGATGGTTATGTATTGCATACTGTATTTAAGATGGCTTATTCTACCAGTTAAACACTACATGTGCATCATTTAAATTGGTTAGCACCACCCAATGCACTGTTACCTGTGCTCAGCATCAGAATGGTGTCATCTCATAAATGCCTTACGAAGGCACCCGGTGCAAAAACGTCTTCGTTACCAACACTGCTGAACATGCTTAACAGTTAAATTCGTGTGATACCGGCGGCACTGATGTATTATCCCGCTGATGCCCCCTTTTCTACCTCAAAAGTAAAGCATCACCAATACTATCCTGTTTCTATTTCTGTTGTGTTGGTTCAGAAAGCTGTCACTTATGGAGGTCTCAGAAAACCCAACTCCCTTCTTATTAAATACATTCAGTAGCAAGAAACCGTAATACCGGCAAGGCCTCCTTTGACCATCAAGGTTGAGTGCAGGCTCGCTATGGTTTTAGTCAGCAATTACCTGCAGAATACCATTGAATCAGTGTGCAGGGGGCACTTTGTGGAAGAGAGAAGGCAACTGTGTTGGCAGCCAGAGCCTGCTCAGGCTCTCAGAGCTAGTTAGTGCACCAAGAAGTTAAGTGGATGCGCACTTTGGGGTGTGATGTCTTCTCCAGGTTTGGATCTGTTGCCAAAGACCACGGTCCAACACTGGCCATGGATTTTTTTATCACTTTGTGAAATCGTGTTGCTATTAGTAATACATTATATTTCTTCCTCTCCTCATAACAGGATCTGGCAGCTTCTCTCAGGACACGATCTTTAATGTTTCTTCTAACTGCCTCCTGGCTTCAGCTGTGCTTGGTCTTGCCAGACACGGTGATAATAGCGTCTGTCACGTCTCTATCTGGGTGATTTTGGTACAGCTAATACCTGTCACACTCCTACAGACAGGTTTACAGTCTTCCCTCACTTTCTGACTTTACTAGAGAGTTATGTTTAGATCTATTCCCTGCAGTGTTAAACAAGATAAGTTTGTTGATGAGGAATGCATGATCACATCTTAATATGAACCGGGTTTTCACAGAATGTCAGGTGTTGGAAGGACTTCGAAAGATCATCTAGTCCAAGCCCCCTGCCAGAGCAGGATCACCTAGAGCAGGTTACACAGGAACACATCCAGGTGGGTTTGGAATGTCTCCAGAGAAGGAGACTCCACAACCTCCCTGGGCAGGCTGTTCCAGAATCTTACATTATAGGCCTATATATTATATGTAGGTATGTATATATATAGAATTTAGGCATTTGGGTCACATAATCTCTTCTCCTAGATATCATAAAATGGAAAATATCCCTGCTGACCTTAGATTAAGTCAACTAACCTGTCTTTGAGAAATCTGCTTTATGGGGAGCACAGCGTATAAAATGCTGTATTTCTCTTTTCAGAAGCTTCCATAGCTTTATCACTCTCACGGTGATCTTATGCCCTTTATTTCATCATGACATATACATTTAACTATCACTTTCTTTTACCTGAGTCACTGTTGAAAGCAGCTCAGCAGACCCTACAAATGGCTTTTTCCAGACTAGTATGTACTCTTAAAAATTTAATGGTAGGAGACTTTGTGTCTATGTCAGTAAATAAATAAATAAATCAGTATTTCATTGCACTGTTTTAAGGCCTTTGCTCAAATTAAAATTTCATCCAAGAAAACTTAATCACTTCATAATCCTTCAGAAATCAGTTCAGTTAGCTCTTTGAAGTGCTTTGGGGACAGAATGAATGTCAAATGGTGTTCATTTAAATGGATAACATCCAAATACATTGCTATTTTAGAGCCTGAATAATCTAACTTTGGATGGCAAAAACCACAGGCGCTGCCTTTCAGATTGAGGATGTCTTTGTTTCTGAGGGTGAAGCTGTCTTCGAAAGCTTTCTGGCGCTAGCATTCATGTTTTATAGCTTTCTTTAAACCTCATGCCTCAGTGGACACCCATGAGCTAGCTGACTTTTCAATTACAAATAACCTGGCGTACAGATCAGTTTAAGTTTTAAGTAACTTCCACACATGGGTATTATCAGTTCACTTTCTGCTCGCTTTCTTATGGCATTGAAAAATGGAAATGTTCCCCGTTTGAATACGTTGATAAAGTTTCTGGTTCATCCTGGAGTGACTGCCCAGGGAGGTGGTGGAGTCACCATCCTTGGAAGTGTTTAAGAGCCAGTCAGATGTGCTTAGGGACAGGGTTTAGTGGGTTTTGATAGGGCTAGGAGTAAGGTTGGACTTGATGATCTTGAAGGTCTCTTCCAGCCCAAATTATTCTATGATTCTATGACTGTTCTCCCTGTTATTCTAGGCTTTGGAAGATGTCTGAGATTGTTGTACATTTTGCCTGCTCCACCTTATTATTCTGTACTACACGCTAACAAAGATGTTATTGCTAGTCATGGCAAATCTTACTGCTGTCCGTGGCAGTCCATAATAGCTGTTTGTTTGCTCTGACATTATGTTCCAGCTTATGGATTCAGGGGGTTATGTAGGAGTCTTGGTATGAAGCAATATTGCGAAGCATGTTAGAATACAGAAGCTGAGGGCAGCATTAGAAGTAAAACACAACAATTGCAAGCACTTAGTTAATTTAGGGCTTCTTTACAAACAGTTGTATGATTTTGGGAAATGGGATCCTGATACTTGAACACTTGGTATTGTCCACACTGACAGATGCAAAATGAATCAGACTGATTTTCAAACTGATTTATAACAAATTTTCCCCTCTGTGTGTTTCTTTCCCTGTGGATTATGGCACATGCTTTTGCCACTTTAGCCTGACAGAAAGGCTTCTAATTCTGATTTTTTTTCTATGCAGTGCA
This sequence comes from Actenoides lindsayi, assembly GCA_025331215.1. Classification (NCBI taxonomy): domain Eukaryota; kingdom Metazoa; phylum Chordata; class Aves; order Coraciiformes; family Alcedinidae; genus Actenoides; species Actenoides lindsayi. The sequence goes on along the minus strand of WTSP01016253.1, from coordinate 17,840 downwards.
GATACCTACCTCTTCAATGCACTCTTCAGCCAGTTCCTGGTCGCCAAGAAGCTGGCTCTGCCTTACACATCCTCTGCAGATCACGTTGACGCAGGTTAAGATTAAGTCGGCTTCTCATCGTACTAGATGCTGTAGTAAGAAATGAACTCTGCCTCTGAGAAAGACAGGAGTTATTATCTTCCTATACAGATGAGATCATGAGGCACAAAGATTAAACAGCTCGCAAAGTAGCTGAGACAGGATGAATGCTCAAACTAGATCCTCTGAAAGACAGTATGGAGGCTCAACCCAAAACATATTCTTGTTCTTCACTTGCTGTTTTTTGGCTCCAAATGGGAAGAGAGCAAGCATCAGCAGCTCTGCTGAAGCTGTAGGAGCCCACTCTGTAGAATGAAGTAATATTTTTAAGAACCTAAATGTTATATATGTAAAAAAACAAGCAAGTCCTGAAGGACTTAGAATGCCAGAAGAAAGCACTTTACTAGTAGTATTTTACATGTAATACTGAGTTGATGTCACAATGCTTTTGTGATCAGAGCTAATGGGGGTTTTCATCCAGACTTGCAGAAATATCCAAAGTTCCAGTGCCTTCATACTTTCTGTCTTTGCCTAAAGGGAAAAATAATCTCTTCAGAAGGGCATCTGCTGCTCTTGCATCCCTCTTAGAGTGAGGCAGGCAAACAGGTCTGCAGCTGGAGGGGAATAGTTTTCCTCTGCTTCCTACTGCTATCCTTAAATGTCAGGAGAGGGAGGCAATAGTAGAAGGATCCCAGGTCTCAGAGCAGCTGACTTTTCTCTGTTTCTTCTGTGGGCCATGGAGATGGTTCCCGAGTCTTCCTCCTGCCCTCTCCACCTCCTTCATTCCTGCAGCATTGGCCCTGGGATAAAGTGATGGAGCTTACTGCCACTGTTTCCTCCAGTCTAGAAGGCCAAAAACTGTCCCGATGTAGTTGCTTTTCCTTTTCCCTAAAAACCTGAGAAAAGAGGATAAAGATCCTTTGGTGGAGCAGGAATGGGCCTGAGTGAACAAAATGTAGGGGAGCTGTGGACCAGAAGCTGTTATATGCTGGAGAATGGGTTTAAGAGATGGCGGATGCAGGAAGGAGGCAAAGGCAGGACTGATCCTGGGATTGGAGTGAGTACAAGGTTGCTTTATAAATTGTCAGGCTGAGTGAAGGCCGTTGTAGGAAGGTGAGTAAAGCATGAACACTTCCTGCCATATGTACACATTGTGGCCCATCAGAAAACTTGAGAGCTTTGGGCCCATCTCTTGCTTTGTGGGGATCCAACTTGTTCATTTTTGTGTTTTTGTGTCACTGCTTGTGCTGTATCAGCACAGCTTCTGGAAGTTATGAGCTGTTCAGTGGAAGCCTTTGAAGAATCTTCCAGAACATCTTCCCTTATTACTTTAGAAGCGATGGGCACATGGAAGTGATGGACATGAGGAGACACCTCAGTTACCAGCATGTGAGCCTCCAAGCTTACCAGGAGCTTTGTTTTTCTTTCAAATCAGCTTCAAGCATCTGCACTCTTACCTGTTGACTTCAGTTTTTTCTTCCTCTTTTCGCGCTTCCAGAATTGATTGTTCCCTTTTCATCTGCAGACTGGCTTCCCTGGCTTGATACTTGACCCTCATCTTTTGTTTCTCCTTTGGATTTCAACTTACTGTTTAACCCTCATTTATGTTGTTTGATTTGCTCTTTGTAGGTTTCTTTTGTATTTTAGTCAGAACTATAGGTATTCCATGTCAGAATCTGAGAAATTCACCCCTAAAAGTATTCCTTTGCTGAACACAGAGAAAATGGACAGAAATTGAAACAGGGATTTTGAGACATGGCTCTGAGTATAACAGTCTTTAACTAGAGGGATTTGTAAAAATTCAGTGGTGGTTCTCAGTTCTGGAAATACTGTGGCCTTTGATGAAATAAAGTCTCATTTCTTCCAGGGAGGATGTATTTTATCCTGATTACAATGGAAATAATGATTTCTCTTGTAAAGAGCTTGGAAATCCACAGAGAAGGGGCTGTATTAGAGCTGAGAGCTTAAGTAAGTATCCTCATGCTGTGCACATGTGAAATTGGGGAATGTCAGTCTTTGCTGAATGTGGCTGCTTTCAAAGCAGTGTCAAGGAGTTGGAAGGCTCTGTTTTGTTCCCATCCTCTCTGCTCCAGGGCTTTAAAATGTTTACAAGCCCCAGAGCTGGCTCAGGATGCAGCAAAATTTAGCTAGTTATGCTTGTCACCAACCATTAAAGGTTTGGAGACAGACAAGAGCTGGGCTGGGGCTGTCACAGGCTTTTGCTGCCTTAGGCAGGCCTTGTTAGTGGATGTCTGCTGCTCGGTGCAGAGCAGAGCTGGTGGAGCTAGGGGCAGCATGGTCTGCTGCTGCAGCTCCTGCCTGCTCCATCCTGTGCTGGCACTGGTCTGGTCTTCTCATGGCTAAAGGTGTGTCATGTCCCCTGGTTCAGCAGCTAAAGGTGTGTCGTGTCCCCTGGTTCAGCAGCTACAGGTGTATCGTGTCCCCTCCTGTTCCCCAGTCCTTTCAGGCTTGTGAGGGAGCCCTTTGGAGACGGTAGGAAAACCAAGGGTGAGCAGAGGGGGGACGGGATCACGAAGGTGTTGCAGGGCAGGGAACATCCGTTCCACCAGCATGCACCAGCAAGGAGCAGCTCACAACACCTGATCTGCTCGCCACATGTTTCTGGTGTGGGGATTGAGAGCAAGGCAGCATGGTAGATTCAGCTGCAAGCAGCAGAGGCGCTGGGTCCTTATCACCACCATGTGCACTTTGTGGTTTCCTCAGTGGTGGGATTTGTTTCAGGGTTGCTCAGAAGGACACAGAATAGCATGTGAGGCTTTCCCAGGCCAGGGAGATGTTCTGTCCCATGGCTGGCATGCTGCATGTTTCAGTGTGGTGCCAGAACTCTCTCCCTGCTTTTGGAAACGTTTTGCCTCCTTTTTTTTTTTTCCCTTTCCTCCCTTTGCTGTCTCTCTCTAGTAGCTGTATTTTGTCTTTCCTCGTCTGATTCCCTGTTTCATTGGCTGCTCTCCCTGTAGCCCTTGGCTCTCCAAGCAAGATCTGCAATTTCTGAGGCTGTGGGAGGGTGACAGTTCAACCTGACCTATTACCATTTGTTCTTAACTCCCAGCAGCTGAGTCCCTCTGAATTATACATGTCTCTTCTTTTCTTTCCCTTTCCATCCAGCTCTCCTCAGCACAGTGTAGAAAACACTGTTTTAGAAAACACTGAAAGTCCACTGGCATGTGCTTGATGGACCTTCACTTTCTTGAGGTGCAGGGACATCCCTGGAGGCACTGGGTGCCAGGCACATGTATGGTCACCACATGATTCCCCTCAGGCCAGGATGCCTTCTCCTCCAGGGCCACATCTTCTGCTCTGCCTCTGTCTTTTGAAGCCCAGGGAATAAACACCAGCTGGAGAGGGGGCCAAGATGCCATTTCTAACATAGGTGCATGGTGCCACAAGGGTTCTCCTCACTAGATGTCACTGTGAGGCTGGGTTTCACCAACCACAAACACAGCAGCCAGAAGAAATGGGTGCTGAGATGGGTGCTGAACTTTAGGAAGGCCCTGCCAGGAGCAGGGTGAGGGCACAGAAGAGGTTTGCTGGGCAAGTGTTGGGTTGCTGTAGGTTTTACCCAACCTGAGTAAGTTTAGGGCACAGAACCACAACCCAGGAGGGTTTTGGGGTGCAACTCCATAGCAACACCTTGGAAGAACCCAGCCTGTATCTGGTAGTCATCAGAGCCTTAGCATGAATTGGCGGCCCTGACTTTTGTCTGAGTAGTGCCCATCTCATGCCAATTGTGATACCAGTTTGGCAGCAAATCCCTTCCTAGCGCCAAGCCCTGGATCACTGTTCACTGTCCCCATCTGTAGCCCTGGCTGCAGCACACCTCTGTACTCTAAGTGGCCGTGTTACTGCCTCCCTGGCAGGGCTACGGTGGAGAGGACCTTTGGGGAGGCACTGTGGTAACCCCCAAAGCAGAGGTGGGACCCAGGGATCTGTGGTGAGTGGTGTGGCAAGGCTTGCCAGGGGCTGGCCTTTTCTCTCACCAAGGAAGCCAAGTCACAAGCCAGCCATGTAGTCCCTGTTACCAAAGATGTGGGGCATGACTGCAGGATGGAAGCTGGCAGACCCAGGCACCCGTGGGGAGTCTGGCTTGCATGAGACCTCCCTGTGCAGTGAGCAAGGAGACTGTACCATGGTCGCTGTACACATTTCTCTACATGGTGGCAGATGCTTTCAGAATTTCTTGCTTCATTTTTTTGGGGCTTTCCTTCTTTCACTTTTCCTTTCTTCACTCCCCTTCTCTTCTGATAACAGCCTTTTGAATTATATTGCCTATTTCCCTCTCTCCTTGCCCACTCTTTCTCTTTCTAGCCTTTGCTTATCCAGCAAGGGTCAGCAATTTCTGGGAGGATGACAGTTCATCCTGACCTTTTAGTTCTTGGTCTTGAATCTCAGCACTTGAGTCCCTCTAAATTATAAGGCCAGCTCTTCTTTCTTATCTTCCTCCCTTACTCCACTGTTTGTTCCTAAAATTTTGCATTGTGAACTGGACCTTGTGATCATGCCTCCATCCTCTGAGGGGTCCCTACTGTGCAGAACCTGTAAGCTGTATCCTAAGGGAGGGGAACTGGCTAATAAATGCCCCATGAGCCACCGTATCTGTGTCATAGATGGTCTTCAGGAGAATTATGTGGCTTTATTTTTAAGTTAATCAACTGCAAGCCAAACCCAAGGGAACAAGGGTTATGTGGGAAGCCATCAGCTCTGGGAAGGCGTTTCGACTGGGTTGTGTGTAGATACACAGCCTCCTGTCTTACTGGTACACCACGATTTACATTGCTATAGGAGCACACCTCACATATGTATTAGCATCCGTACGAGTTTCTGCCTGGGTAGAAATGAATGGATGTGCCATGGGACGCACAACATGTGAGCCCCTCAGCACGTGTCTGTGCTGGGTTGGTGTAGCCCACTTACTGTGTGGGGTTTGGATGGCTTCAGATGGATGTGTGTGTTTGTCTGCGACCTGGGTGTGTGTGTTTACATGTGCATGTGTAGCCATGCTAAAGAGGATGCAAAAGAGGTTGGATGAGAACCTTCAGCACAAGCAGCCTTTGGAGCTGGCCAAAATAGTGGGAAGCCTCAGAGACTCCTCTGCGGGGCTTGCCTTGCTCTGCTCTTCCAGCCACATGCCATGCTGGAGGCTGAATCCAGCTCCACTTGGTTACATGCCAAGGTGCATTAACATTCTCTCCATCACAGCTCAGCCCAATTAATATTTGATTCTGGCAAATGAAAGAGGGCAGTGAGATTAAATGGGGCTGCCAGCTGGGGCGGTGGGAGTGGCAAAGGGGGGGCATGATCTTTTTTGTGCAGCCTAGAGGAGTAGGACTAAAAGACTTGCCTGGAGGGGGAATCAAAATCTCCCCTCCTCAAACAGTAGCTCTCAACGGTCTGCCCTGGTGCCTATTGGACATGAAGCTGTGCTGAGGCCAGCTCTGAGCATGGGATGTGGAGCTTTTCACTACTGGATTTCTGCTGACCTCTGGCCTGACCGCTGTGATCACGGAGGAGGAGTAGGACGTTATCTGAACCCTCTGGAGCCTAATTGTGCAGATCTAATGGAGTGGTTAGATGCCATTAGTGGATCTCATGGCATGCCTGGTAAGCCAGTGCTGACAGGAAGCTGCAGCGCTTGAAGGGGACCCTTTGGACAGCTCTCTGCTTTTCTCCCCTTCTCTCCTTTTTATTTTTTAATTTAATTTTCTCTTTTTCTCTTCTGTCTCTATTCACTCCTGCCAGCTGCCTGCTTTGAATTTAGTTTGTATCAAGGTCAGGAGAAATTTATTTTCTGCTTTCCTATTTGATGCGGAATGGGTTCTCCCCCCTCCATTCCCCTTCTCTGCCTGTTGCCAAAATGAAGAGAGATATCTTGGAAACATTTCCTTTTTACAGTCTCCTTCTGCCCTCTCATAACTACTTGGCCTCTCTGCTGACAGTGTGGGACAGGTGCTAACACAGTAATCCTTTCCTGATCTGAGAGCTGGAGAATAATCTCTTGGGCATATTGCAGATAACCAAGTGAGTGCACATCTCACTGCAAATCTAGCTACAATAAAAATAAATAAATAAATAAATAAATAAATAAATAAATATTAGGACAGCTGGAGAGGGACAGGTTTTTCATTGTCTTTGGAAAAGCATCCTTGCTGCTGAGCCCCGGAGAGCTGCCAGCATACAGAGCATCTCAGGGTTCAGTGATGGGACAGCAGATAGTGACCTGACCCTGCTTGGACCTGGGAGGGGAAGCAGAGCATGGCAGGAGAGCAGCCAGGAGGTGATATGGTCAGTTAGCAGACATCTGGTAAATCTATTGGTTTCATCTGGAAACTGTGGCTTTGTGCTGTGGATATAAAACTTTCCAGTTAGGAGTAAAGGAACCAAAAGCAACTTCTCAGCTGCCACAACCCAGCAGTGTCTAGGCTGTGCGTGTGTGTGCGTGTATGCGCAGTACTCACTGGTAGAACGTACTTGTGAGATGTGGTGTGTTTGTTACCTTTTAGTGAGGAAGAATCGGTTAGCTTAGCATTCTAATTATGTCCCATTAAAATGCAAATTTGGGTTTATGCATTGAAATTGTCAGTACCATTGCCATGGCAACTGGAGCTTCAGGGTGGGGAATTGGAATAGGTGGGACCATGCTTCTCTCTCCGAATCCTTCTCTAATACCTCTAGGTAATTGAAATCTCAGTGTCCTTCCCTGGGAGTTGTGGCACTTTCCCACTAGTGAATTTGGGGTGTCACTCAAGTTCTCCTTGAGTTGTTATAACAGGGCGAGGCACCATGTGTGTAGGTCACCAGCTGGCTCCCAGCAAAGTAGAAGAAATAGTGCACAGGTCTTTCAGAAGGAGGTGAATCCTTCCCATTTTACCCTCCATGCCATGCTTCTTTTGTGGTGTCTGTCTGGGAAGGAGGAAGAGGAGAATACCTGATGATGACTTCACAGACTTCCACTGGAAGCCCTTAGATGTCACCACACTTGCCAGGAGGTCCGTGCTTTTAAAACCACTCATCTCCAGTTAAACGCCCAGTCAAGCTGTTTGCATTGGTGATGTCCTGCAGCAGTGAGTTCCTCTGGTCAATCATCCTTGGCACAGAGTGAGTAGAGTCTTCCCCATACCACCTTTTTGGGGCCTCGCTCCTTTCTCTGTTTTGCATGGCAAGGTGATGTGACTCTGTGTCTTCCTTCTCCCTTTACCAAGTACAGCTGGGACTCCTGGAGTTTGTCTCCCTCCTATTTAAGATTCAAGTGAAGGGATTTTAGGATGCTGGGTGGAAGCAAATGCTAAGAGAGATTGGGATATGGCTGAGTTCATTTTACAGGGGAAAAAAATGTTCCTTTCTGTTTTGGCTGTTGACTGAACGTTTTTATGATAAATAAAGCGTGATGAGCTAATTCCAAAGCCACACTGACAACTGGGCAGGGAAGACAGGACTGTCTGTTTTCTGGCTCCCCACCCCTGTTAAGAGGTTTACAAAATCATCTGATTCCTCAGCCTGGTGTTTCCAGGGAATTGTTTTTACCTCTGGACCAGCAATATGATTTGCTGACAGTAAAATCTCAATACAGTTTTATGAACCTGGTGATCTGAACTGTGGTTTCTGTTGAATATAATTGACTTGGATAGCCAGGAGGCTTTTTACCATCCATTTAACAATGAAATAAAGAAAAGAGGAAATATTCAGAGCAGGTTTTAGTTCAGCCTAGGAAGGTTCCAAGAAAGGAGAGGTAAAGCCAGGCATTACCCCCCCGCACCCCCAGTACAAGAAAGGGAGTGGCAAACTGGAGTGAGTTTAGTGGAGGGCTGTGAAGATAATCAGAGAGTTGGAGCACATAACATTTAAGGGGAATTTAAGGGGAATCTGATTGGTAAGGTAGTGGGTGATGTGTGTAGGGAAAATGGAGCTGGACTCTTGCCATAGTTGTGCACCAAGGACAATAAGCAGCAGGGACAACTTGCAGCGAGAGAAATTTCAACTCCATATAAAGAAAAAAACAACCATGAGGTTGGATCAGGTGTAAGATGGTGGCCCAGGGAGACTTTGGAGTCTTTATCCTTTGAGATACTCAGAACTCAAGCAGATGAGGCACTGAGCAACCTGCCCTGTCTTTGAAGTTAGCCATTCTTTGAACAGGGATTTGGAGTAGAGGGCTCCAGAGATACCTTTCTACACCAGTTATTCTGTGGGCTTTCAAGTGGGGACAGGTTCTGTGACGCACGGTGAGATGGGGAGCCCACACTGTTCTCTTCCCTAGGATGAATCACAGCACAAGTGATCTGTGGGTTTCTTTTGCTGGGAAATGCAGGACCTCACCATGGACCCTCAAATTCTGCTTTGGGGGAGTTACATCTGTGCAGTGAGCACAAAAGTGGTGAGGATGGGGGCTGGGCAGATATCTAGATCCTGTGAAGACAAGGAATGTATCTGTTGCTACTTCTACACTAGGCAAGCCACTAACTTGAGGAGATTGGGTCCCTCAAGAGTGACATCTGACTGGGAATGAGGGATAGGACTAAAATAGACCATTTTACATCTCAGGCTTTCTCAAGGAGCAGATTAAAAATACATGACAGAGAATGTCCTTCCCTTGCAAGTGGAGAAGATTTTGGGGGATATTTCAGAGTTTCTGCATGTGATACGACAAGGAAAGGCATGGAAGAGGTTGGTACCTGAAAGCATAGCAATGAAGAACTGGCTTTGATGGGAAAGAAGCCATTTCACAACGTTCAATATTATCATCATTAAGCTGATCAGCTTCACCAGCAAGGAAGATACCGAGAATGAGAGAGCAAATATTGGAAGGGAAGTAGAGGAACACACATTCAAAATAGCTGTGTTCTGGAGAAAACTTGCCAGTAAGTGCTTACAGAGGGAGAGACAGAAGGCGAGACGGAGACCAGAAGAGAAAGTGGAGAAGAGAAAATGACAGGGTGGAGGAGAGTGGGAGAAAAGAAAATTTCTATCATTTCCGTAAATCTCTCCATCCTGCTCCCTCACTGTTGCCTCAAACACATAAGTACCCTCCCTTCCCGAGGCTCAGATTCCACTTGCACTGTCCTTTTTTTCCTCTGGGGATGGGCTGAGGGGCCTCAGCCCAGAACCTCGGCCCCACATCCCTGCCTGTGATTCTTGGCTCCTGCCCTCTCCTCCACCTCCTTAGCTTTGGGACAGAGAGTTTATGCCACATCTCCTTCTGTACGGCACACTGGGGTGCAACAGAGAGTGCAACAGAAGTTTCCTCTTTTATTGGGCTGAGTTTTCACTGACTGAAGATGTAACTCTGTCTGCTGATATGAAAGGGGCTTTCCAAGCTAAAAAGTAAATACCTGCTTTGCTAACATCAGCAAAAGGTGGCTTCTGCCTCATTGATTTGGGGAAAGAGCAGACAGACTCTCTGACCCCATGTAGTCCCTTGTCACCCCATTTTTCTGTAGAGATTCATGTGACACTGCACGAAAACAGCCAGCAAGCCTTGTCCTTGCCCAACAAGCCTTGTCCTTGCCCAACAAGCTGGCGTTGCAAAATCTCGTATGGGAGCTCGTCTTTCCCCAAAGGGGTTCTCTAGTGGCAACCACAGAGCTGCTGAGACGTCTCGTGTCAGAGCCAGGCGATGCTTTTCCCTAGCATGGCGTTTGCTCCATCCCTTCCCCTGCAAAGCCAGGCTGCCTGTGCACCCGCACCCATTCAGACCAGTGGGGTTGGCAACGTGCACACCCTCCCACAGCTGTTCACTTGTCCTCCCTTTCCCCAGCCTGCCAGAAACACATCCCCATGGGCTGCTTTCCTCTCACACCCTTGCTTCTTCTAACATATCCTCGGGGAAGGTGTAAGACCGGCTGTGGTGATGACTGTGATCTTTCTCTTTCCTTTTTTACTTTTTTTTCTTTTTTTTTTTAATTGACAGTGGAGTTTCCCTTGCCATTTTCAGCAGCTTTAAAAAAAACCCACCCTTCATTGAATATTCAGCATCCTCCTGGAGTGTGGCAGTAGCCAGCGGGGGCTGTGGGTACATGTTTGCAGAGGGGATGACTCATGAGCCCCGTCTTGTTCTTGAGCCCCCAGGACTCCTCTGCTTCTCCCTCTTTGCCAGCAGCTTGTGCTCGTGGTCCTGTGGCTGCCAACTCCAATGGGGCTCAGTGCCAGTGGCAGAGGGGAAGAGGGCAGGAGACGGGGACCCTGCTCCTTGCAGGCTGCAGAAACAGTATGGAGAGGGGGATTTCACCCGAGTATGTGGGTAATTGATGTTTTCACGCCCCCTCCCCTGTCACTTGGTCCTTGACTAAATTAAATTTCCATTACTTTTTTCTTATTAAAAAAATAGTGAAAACATCAGCTTTTAATTGGCCTGTTGCAATGGGGAAGGGTGTGTGGGTGGTTTGGTGAGGAGGATGAGGCAGGCAAGGGCTGCGAGTCATGGGTGGCACATTTGCATGGACATGTGGGAGGGCACAGGAGCAGGTTCCTGGCTGGTTGCCTCACAAGGAAATATGGGGGGACCTGCTCTGCTCCTTTCCAAGAAGGGAAGCTGAAAATACCAACTTGTGGCCCCTCACCTTTGGGCTTGCCCGCCAGCTGTCTGTCCTCGGGGGGGGAGCCATGCTAAACGGTGAAAATGGTCATCTTCAAATGATCTACTGTGGGTCCCTCGTGTATGAACATGACCAGCTGATTTTGATACCGTTGTTCTGATGGGCTGTTGAAGATGCAGCTTGCTTATTAGGAGACCTGACACAACCTGGCCCTGTGTCTCTGAGATGATGTCCTTCACAGCCCCTCAGCAAGTTGGCCAGCTGAGGGAAGACAGTGAATGTCTTCTCTTGTGTGTCTGCCAGGATTGGGTGGAGAAGCGTGTCTGCCTGAAGACACACACTGTTTGGCTACTCCTCTGCCCCTTCATATGAGCAGGACAGGAGCTGCTCAGGGAGCAGAGCTTTCCTGCATTCTCTGGAGATGCCAGGAGTCCTGGCAAGAGTGTCGCTTCGGGTTGGTGGTTTCTGCTGTTGCTCAATTTTTCTTCATCCCCACCGCTCCTCGCTGCTGATCTCTGGGAAATGCCACTTGTGACCTCAACCATCACAGCTGTGTCAGCCATGCAGGCCGGGAGCACCTGGGGCCCCTTTTCTGCCAGTGACATCTCCTGAGTGCATGCTGACAGCTAGTCAGGACTCGTTGCCCTTTGAAGAAACTGGAAAAACAAGCTTGCATTTGAATCCCAGGTGCAGAGAGGATCTGCCTGTCACAGCCAATTGAGCCGCCACTCCACCTGGCACTGTTATTTTCTATTCTATGGGCTCCTGTTCACCTTGCTCTCTTTTCCTTTTGCTTGCTTTCCCCTTCACTCCTCTCTTTCTCTCTCCCTCTCCTCCCTAAGCTGCCTCCCAGCAGGGATTGACTATTAAGCCAACTGTGCAGAGACTGTGAGATGCACACAGGCATTAAGAACAAATGACATTGTTTGGGTGTTTGCCTCTGTTGCAGCAGTAGGGCAGCACAAATCTCCAGGAGCAGCATCTTGCCAGAGAGTGCGTGTGTGTGTGCCAGAAGAGCGTGGGAACAACGCATATACAAAAGGTGTGATTACCCTTAACTCTTCCATGTGCTGTCCCTTGCACCATACAAACCAAGGCGTGAGTCTGTACTGCTTGAGCTGTCAATGGATGGACACGTGAGTTTCTTACATGGTGCATAGGGATGAAGGCCACTCTGCATCAGTCTAAGTTACATACAGACTGGTGGGAATGGAGGAGATGCCTGGCTCCCACATGTAGCTGGACAAGAGCCAGCGTAATTCCATTGGCAGCATAAACACTGTGTGAGCAGTTCTGGGTTCCCCCCACCTGTGGCCAAAATGTAAATGCAGATGCACTTGTGGTATCTTCTGGTGTTATGGGAGCAGTGGTTGGAAGGACTGGGAGCAGTTGTGTAAAGGAAGTGCTTTGGGTAGGGATGTGTCTGCCACAGTGATAAGGGCATGGAGGAGGGAGGTTAAGAAGTGCTGAAATTTGGACACCTCAACACAGCCCCTTTTGGAGGAAGAGAAGGATGAGAATGAGGTCTTGGACTAGTCTTTTTTTTCCCTTGAGAGGATTATTTTTCTTTCATGATGACGCTTTCTTAGATGTCTGGATTGTGAAGGTTGTGTGGTGGCATCCTTCTGTGCAGTGGTAATGGTGGGAACAATGTGTGAGAGGGATGAAAGTTTGAGGACATCACCAAACATGGACATCAGCCTGGAGGAAGAGGACTGAGGAAAGAATCAGGTTATCAGAGGGACAGGGTCAAATGGATTTTATGAGTTAATTTTTATCTGAATGAAATTAAATGTCTTTCCTAGATAGGCAACCAATGACTTGATCATGTCTGTGTGTAGAAACTGTGTTGAAGTGGCTGTGGCTGGATTGACTTCTCAGCGCAGCGGTTTAGGGTGCTTGATACTGGGAGAGCTGTGGAGAATGACTAGTGCTCAGCAGCTCATGCTGGGGGCAGGCAGGGTGTCCATGGGCCTTTGCAGTGAGCAGGATCCACCAAGACGGATCATTCTTCATGCACCAAAGGGTCAGTGCCTGCCTGGAGTCTGTCTCACTTCATGATTGTTTCCTTTACAGACTGGTTCTCCCTCACTGTCACTTGTTTGACTTTCAGGGATTTGCCCAGGAATGGGTTAAGCTTCCTCATTAATAACTAGACAGATAAAAATCACTGGAAAAGGTAAATGAAATGCTGCTCTGACACATCTGATGCAGTTGGGGGAGGCAAATCCTCCAGACTGGAAAGCCATTGTTTCCCAGGGGCTTTCAGATATCACTGATATGGAAGTGAACAGGACATGCCCAGTTCCATGAGAACATCTGGTAAAGTAGCATGGTGGAAAGGTACAGGGACAGAATGGGGCCAACATAGCTTTCTGATTTTACTTCGGGAGAGAGATTTGTGAGAGGTAGATGCTGTTTTAATCCCCAGGCTGAAGAGTAAAGTGCATGGGGCAGAGATAAGAACCACCAGCTGCACGGCTTCTATGGGGGGGGGACTCCATGAACAATTAGTAATGCGAAGGAAGAGTGAATCAGCCCTGCAGGAAGGGGTAATGGATGCAGGCTTTGGAGAGATCATCAGTACCCAGTGTCTGGATACTCAGGCTCTTCCTTAAATGTGGACAGCACCTCAAGAGACGTATTCTCCCCTGACATAGCCTACAGTATTACAAAGAATTAAAAAAAGGTTAGGGAAGTATTTCAGATACCTCAAGGCAGTTTTGTAGCAGGCAGTGATGAGGACAGGCAGCAGAGGCTGGCTGGCTGCTGCTGGGCAGAATACCCCAGCAGGAGATCACGCAGAAGGGAACAATGGGTCAGGGTTTGGAGCAGGGGCTCCTGCTATGAGCTCCTGAATCTTCTTCCTGATGCTCACCTTTGCCAGTGGCAACTGGGCAGTCTGTAGCAGATCTCTCCCTTTTTTCTCTGCCTCTACTCTGAACCTGTTTGGAAATAAAATAGAAAACAAAAAGGTGTTGAGAGAGGGAGGATCTGGGAAAACTGCCTTGGAAAAATAATTCTGCTTTAATATGGGAAAAACTGTATCTTATTTTGTTGGAACAGATGCAGTTTAGAAGGAGGAACATTAAGGACCACTTAGGGGAAATCTTTAATCCAGTAGCATCAGCCAAGTGAAATAGTGTAGGAGAAAAAGACCTGGGGGGGATGAAGATACAGAGATACATTAGCAGATAAATAGCATGTAGCAGGCTCTGGACACTTCCCCATAACTGTGCAGGGAGAGGAGCAGCTGGGTCTTCCTTTCAGCAACTCCAGCTCTCCAGTAGAGGAAGCGAGGGATGCGCAGCTCATGTCTCCCCATCGTCAGCTCGGTAGAAGCTTTCCCTTGACCTGCCATTTTATTCTGATACCCAGAGCTTGTTCCTTTAAGTATTTACACCTCCAATCAGGCGCCCAGTCCCACTGCCATGTGGAGCCATAAACCAGGATAAATAGTAATTAGTATGGTAAATAGCTTGGCCTTGTGTTTTCTGGTTACAGTATCATGGTAATTATTTCCAGCTCCCTGCCTGTGTACTCCTGCTGCTTGATTCTGTGCTCTGTACATCCTTGCCAGCCTGATTATCACTGGATGCATTAAAATTGGCAATTGCTCTCTCCTCTCTCCCATCGACCCCTGGGTGGGGGGCGACTGGCCTAGGTCTGTTCCACTGAGGTGACCAGGGGTGATTGAGGAGTGGTGTGTAACATCAGACAGCTCTCTGACTTCTGGGGGCTGTACCTTAATGGGCAGGATGCGAATCCATGCTGAGATAACATGGGACACTTTTCAGGGAACCTGCCACTGGTCACCAGGCCTTTGTAAAACACGGCAAGAGAAATGGCCAGATGAAACAACTGGGCAGCTCCTACCCATGCGTCCCACTGCTGAGGCTTTTTTCTCTCTCCCTTTTGGCTGCCTTGCTGCAGCAAATGGTTTTGTCTCTGACAGAGGGTCTGATTTCAGTCTGGATTTTGGCTCAGCAGAGATGGATGCGCACATGCACACAAGTTAACGTGCAGTGGCTCAAGGTCCTGCTCGCTGGGGAGGGACAGATTAAACATGCCTCATCTTGATCTCTTGGCCAGCATCCCAAGCTTGGATTTTCTTAAATGCAATATAGTTGCTTTGGCATTCGTATACACAGGGTGCAGTCAGTTGAAAGCCTATGGGTTTGGGAGCCTGAGACCTTCCTACTAGCCGTGGAACTCACTTTAAATTGTGAGCCAGAGTTCTCCTTTCTTTCTAAACTCCTCCAGTTAAAAGTCTGTCTTCTGCAGCATGCTGTGCTTCTGTCTTGTCTCTGTTCTTCCCTAGAGCTCCTCACTCACTTTTTCCTTCTGAATGTCCCTCCTCCGCCAGCCTCCTGCAGATTACAGCAGGTAAGTATGTGTCTCTTGCTTTATTTGCATTCAGCCCTTTCTGATATGTATACACACAGGTGGGGGGCACTGGAGGCAGCTTATGGAGCTGGGGTAATTGTGCATTCACTCCCTCTTTCTCAGTGGTCAGGATATTAGTGTGAGCAATTTTTTAGAACCCTCTCTCAGGTCCTGTTTTATTCATAGTTTCACCTATGAAATGTCACCAAAATAGTTGTGTGTTCTCAGTTATGTTTGAACTCTTCCCTCTCCCCCATGAAAAGACACTGTCTTGTAACTCCCCTGTGCCTGACGGGTTGGATTTTGCAGCACCGTAGGGTTCATTGGTAGATGCATTGGCTGCTCCTGATGTACACAGACGTGTGCCTTAACTGACCCAGTTTTTTTATTTTGCTGGAAATATATGAGTGTTATTATTCACAAAGTGTTGCAAACACATGCTGGGATCTGTGAGACTCTCAGGAAGACAAAATAAATGAGTATTGCTGGGGAAGGAATGGCCAGGGGAGAGACAGCTGCTGATTCTCCCCGAAAAGCACCACAGTATTGACTCTTGTTTGTGGTGGTGGCCACATGCATTTGGGATTAGAAGTCAGGTCTGTCAGGGTCTTCAGGATGTTACAGGCTTCATATCCATCTCAGGATGATCCATGAGCCCATCATTCCCAAGATGTTTGGCCTGACCTGGTTTTGAAGGCCTGAAGTGCAAGACATTCCCCCACATCCTCAAGTAGTCTGTGGTTTGTACACCTGGCTCTTTACCACTAAATGTCCTGTACTGCAGTGGAAGCCTGTTGCTGCTGCTTCTGTCTACTGTGGACACTAAGAACTAAGACTCTTCTCTTTTTTGTTATAAATTTGTATGTATTTGAAGACTGTTATCATGCCCCTTTGCAATCTTCTTTTGTCTAAACAGCGTCATTTTGCTGCGTACCTTCTTGGTAGGTCATGCTTTATGCATCTCTGATCATTGTGGCATGATTCTCCTATTTGGAGGAGTGCTGTATGCTCCTCCCGCATCACTCAGGCTGATGGAAGAAAACCTCTCTATCACCCCTGGAACTGTAAGTCCTTATGGAGATGCATGTTATCCTTCATTCCTCAAATATGACTTTGACTACATGTCATTTTTCTAGGCAACTGAAGTCATTCATCAGATTTCCCTCACAACACTTGGACTGGATTTCATTGCTGTTTGCTAAGGCAATTAATTCTAGCTGTATCTTGGCTTATATGTGAGACAAAAAGGTGTCTAAAGGAAAACTGATTTTGTGTGCGTGTGTCTCCTTTAGAAAGTCTCTGTTGTATTGATCTAAGGGGCAGAGAACCTTTCAATTCATTCTGCAGAGCACCTGTGCTGCTTAGAAAACCATCTCAGCAGTGGGAACCAGCTCTAGTGCCCAACTGGGGTGTTTTGCAGTCATCAAGCAGATTAGCTTTTCCTGGGTGGCTCCTTTTGAAACCAACCTTCAGGTCCTCTCAGCCAAAGTACCTAGGGGGGGGTGTGGTTTTTTCCTCCTCCATCTTAGGGTGCAAAAACACATGAAAACGATTTACCAAGATTCTGCCAATCTCACCCTTCCCCAGTTTTTATCCCCTGCAGCTGGAAGATCAGAAAGTCTGTCTGTCATACTGGCTAGCAGAAAGCTCATTCTGCTTTTATTTGTTCCTGGCACCTGCAAGCTGGTCTTCATCTTTAACCTTAGGATTCTCTTTCTGCTCACTTATAGAATCAGAGGATCATAGAATAGTTTCAGTTGGAAGGGTCCTTAAAGATCCTCTGGTTCCAATCCTTCTGCTGTGAGCAGGGGCACTTTCCAGTAGACTAGGTTTCTCAGAGCCTCATCGAACCTGGCCTTGAACACTTCCAGGGAGGGAGCATCCACAATTTCTCTGGGCAACCTGTTCCAGTGCCTCATCACCCTCACAGTAAAGAATTTCTTCCTTATATGTAATCTAAATCTATCCTCATTCATTTTGAAACTGTTCTCCTTTCACTACTATCTCCTGCAGGCCCCCTTCAGGTACTGTAAGGCTACTACAAGGTCTCCCTGGAGCCTTCTCTTCTCCAGGTTGAACAACCCCAACTCTCTCAGCCTGTCCTTAAGGGGGAGGTGCTACAGCTCCCCGATCATCTTCATGGCCCTCCTCTGGACCTGCTTGAGCTGGTCCATATCTTTCTTAATGCTGGGGGCCCCAGAACTGAAGACAGTCCTCCAGCACTCATGGCTGCAGGCTCTGCCTACCTGCCTTCTGCAGCACCTGAGAAAAGGCACCTGTCCTCTCCCTTCCTCGTTTCCCTCTCTGCTGAAAGTTCAACTTGTATGCAATGACACATGCAGAAAAACTAACCGCGTGCTTAAGAGGTATAGTGAGCACTCAGCTCCTACAGGCTGCTCTTCAGCCTTGGGCTCCAGCACGCATCAGCAAAAAGCTGGAGATATGACCCTCTCTTTGCGGAGGGGGAAGGTGACTCACACAGGGCTGCCCAGTTTGTCTGTGCCCAAGCTGGGAGGAAAATACCGACAGCCTAATCCCTGCCTGACGCTCTCCTCAAGCAGACAGTCCTGTCTGTATCCGGATGTGTTTGACCTGAGAGACGTCCCTCCGCCGCGTTGTCCGTGAGCGTGAAGGTGCGGCGGTGTGGGCACAGGCTGTCCTTCTTTTGGGTGTCAATGCACCTGCATTTGTGCAGACAGATGTGCGAGGGCTGGAGGGCATTTGTAGGCACAGGCAGCCCTCCTGGCCCCAGTGGCTGCTACAGCAGCTGGGCTTTCTGCCCGGCTGCTTTTCACACTCCTGCGGTGGCTGGGGGAGGGTAGGGGTGGG